>CM035140.1:128805274-128955274 GCA_020205605.1 Panax ginseng
GAATTGTTGATGAATATCTTTGGCCTGTAGTGCAAAGATGATCTGTTGTTGAATATCTTTGGCCTGTAGTGCAAAGATGAACTGTTGTTGAATATCTTTGGCCAGTAGTGCAAAGATAAATTGTTGATGAATATCTTTGGCCCGTAGTGCAAAGATGAATTTATTAGTATGATTATGAGCGAGGCTGTGATTTGGTATAACCATGATCTTTGATGTTTCGGTAAAGACAATTGATGAAAATTATCTTTGTCCTGGGTGCGAAGAGGAATTTAGAATCACAATTATGATTATGAGTTATTCATATGATTATGGGAAGGAACTGTTGATTGATGTTACAGGGATAAAACATTGTTGGTGGACTTTTAACGTGGAGAAAATAATAGACTTTATAGTCTATTTGACTCTTCTAATGGATTGCTCGTTCCGCTGCAACTATGGTTGAAAATTTTTATCATCTACCATATGTACTAAATCTCTGATTTATTACTGATGAAGTCTATTGATAATTTAATTATCTTTAGTCATGATATTCTTTACTGGGCTAGTTGTGCTCACCCTTTTGATTCACAATTCCTTTTCAGGTAATAAGAGTGTAGCTGGGTCGAGCAAGGGTAACGGGGAAATAGAACGGTGGTCTCTAGCTGTGGAGGTTCTCCCTAAGCAGTATAGAAAGGTGTTGTATACATCATTTAGTAGTTATATTTGGTGAATCAAATAGGGTGAGGCGAACCCAACGTTGGAAGGGTGTTTTGCCACTATCATACAAGATGTCTAAAGACATACAACCTCGTGTCATCATAAGATGTGGTTGTGCACATCCACTTCTTTGAGTATATTTGAGCACTACCTATATAATCTTGGTGTTTGTTTGAAGTATAATTCACGATTAGAGACAGTGGAGATAATGATATGTCAAGAGAAGACTCACCATTGGAAAGAATATGATAGTGATCTTCTTGTTTTTCTTTGGGGTCTATTAGGTCAACCAAGGATAATTCTATGGACATATGATATCTATCATAACCTGGAAGCATGACCTCCCATGTACGAAGGTTTCCTGGAGCACTTCCTAAAAATTCTAATTTCTAAAACAGTTTTTGACTATACCTTTATGTAAGGTGCAATTGTGACGTGTTATCCAAGGTTGGGATGAGAGTCATAATTGGTATATATTTGTATCAAAACTAACAGCATATGTGTTGTTGTATTTGCACGATAATTGTTGTAATAAAGTTGTAGTTGTTTTCTGTACCATGTATTTGGCGACTCAAAATAGGTTGGATGGATTGGACCTATTTTGGGGTTGTCACATAATTGATAGCAAGCTGGAGACTAAAAACTTGCCCAACAAGGTATTAACACATTCAAAGAATTAAAACAGTTCAGTAATAGAGACGAGAGTTCAAAAATACGTTCATTATACAATAATAGAACTTAAGAAACTTGCTTAACTGTAAACAAGTTAGAATAAATCAATCAATAAGAATTTCCAATAACGTTAGAGTTAGAGTTTGCTCGAATAAATTTAGGAACAATTGACTTATTCAATAACAGTTAAGATAAAAAGCTTGCTCAATCAAAAGCATGAATTTATACAATATAATAATAGAATTAACTCAACGAAAGTGTAGAGTTAGAAAACTTGCCTCGAGCGTAAGCTAAAATATTAAAACCCACGTTCACTTATACACAGTATTAAAATCACAACATCTATTAGACATACTAATATTCACTTTTCAATATAAAACGCATTACTAGCTAAACTTGTTATTTTAGCACAAGTCTTATGCTACCATTTACATTTCAGAATTCTCAAGTGTTAATCATCACAACACTTAACTAACGTTTATTGTATAAACTAAGTTATCACATAACACGTTCTCAATTTACTAATTATTTTTGCAACCTTGAACTTACTAACCACAATTCACTATGTTATGTTAACCTTAGCATTACACATTTAACATGCTAACACAATTTCAGACCATGTTATGAAGCTTTCCCAAATCTGCAGAAATAGCAGAAGTCAGAATCTCAAACAAGGGTATGGTAATTTTGCGCCATACAAAAAACTTAGGATAAGCAAGCAAGACTTAAGACTGTCTTGTTTTGTTGCGATGTTCGAACGACGCAGAACACGACATGAACAGTAGTCGACTTTAGCACAACAAACACAAATTTCACCCAAAAGATAGTAATATCAACACGTAAAATAAATATACAACTATCATAAACATGATTGCTCACATTTACAACCACTTAGCACAATTTATCAACGACTAAAACTATTTTAATTTCTCAAAATTCATATTTTTATACAATAACTCAATTTTTGATATTCATTCTAGAATTCATCACTGTGAATTCATTAGTTGGCCAAATCACCTCATTCAAACTACGTTATGCTCGTATCTCAATGAACTAACATATACAAGCTTCAATTTATAATTTCACATAAGAATTGACCATCTAAATTGGTACTTACCTAAGCCATACAAAGAATACATATACTGTCTAAATTTTCTTCTACTGTCAAACGAATTTAGCATGAAATTGTTGTTTAAACATAATCTCTAAACATCATAAACATATACAATTGCTATTACTAACTATATAACTCCACAATTCAACAATTGATTTTACAGAACACGAGAAAATTCTTGCCGTGATACTCATAAGCACATATAATATAAAAGTTGTAGAACATACCTTCAATTATTAATACAATCGTTGCTAATCACTGGAATTGTTGTGAAAATTCACAAGTTCCTCTCAATTCTCTCAAGCTCTCTGTCAAGCTTTTCTCTGAATTCTCTTCTCTTTTCTCAGTAGACTAAACCATACACTAACTTAAGCGTAAACAAAAAAATTGATAAACTTAATACTAATAATAATACGCATATTAAACACAATATCAGTTATAACGCTTAGGTTATAATTATATTTATTATTTAAATTATATTTTATTTATATAATTTAAAATTAAAAGAATTTCAAAAGCCATAGGGCCTTGTTTGGCAAAAACCATTTAAAATTAAACACTTAATATATTAAGCCTTGTTTGTTAAAAACTAAATTAAACTACTTTAATTTATTTTAATAACTCCTTATAATATAGTTATTTGTCGCACTATATTAATCAAGCTTTCATATTTAATTTAATTAATTCAAATCACAATTAATTAAATAAATCATTTAATCACATAATACAATACAAATAATTAATCATGAAATTGAAATATCAATATAATAATAATTTTCTTAACTCATCAATTATTTATTTAACAAATAATTCTCCAAATAAAATTAAATCAATTAAAAATTATTTATTCAACGATAAACACATCCATTAAATATTTATATAATTCAATAAATATTTAATATTACAATTAAAATTCGAATGTTACAAAGATGAAATTAAAATAAGTTACGTATTAAAATACATATGGTTAGGGATGAGAAATGCACGATGCCCCTAAGAGATTTTACTCCTCAACCTAGTCGAGCGTGTATCTACATTGCAAGTTGGATGCTTTATGTACCCTTGGGTAATCCATCCAGAAAAGATTTGTCGCTGCCGAAAAATCGTTAATTGTCCATAAAATGTAAGCATGCATGTTGAAATTGCACCCAAAGATAAGAGTCATATGTTTGAATTCCTTGTTCCCATAAATCAACAAGATCATCTATTAAAGGGCGAAATAAACATCGATTTCATTACCCGGTGCTTTTGGTCCGAGAATCAAAAGTGACATTATGAAAAAGGGCTCCTTCATGCACATCCAAGGGAAAAATTATAAGGAGTGAGTATTACAGCCACATCTATATGAAAGCAACTCATATTTCCAAATGGATTGAATCCATCCGTGGCTAGGCCAAGACGAATGTTTCTTGGATCATTGGAAAACCATTCATACTTTCTATCAAACTCCTTCCACGATCACGTAATCATTGGATGCCTCGGTTCACCTTCTACTTCGAAATAAGTTTTCCTTGTGCCACCGCATGTCTTTTGCAATTTTTTTGACATAAAAAGTCTTTTAAATCATGGGTTTTATAGGAAAGTATCTCAAAATCTTGTGTGGGATTTTTTACCCTTCCCATCATTAACTTTCCATCTTGATTCCCAAGATCTTTGACACTCTTCCAAATCCTTATTTTCTTGCCAAAAAAGGGCACAATCATACCTTCAAAAAAAATGAGACAGGTTAAATATATATGAATGAGTGTTATATTTAAGGACTTTTTGATATGTTATTTTACTTACTTGCATGCGTGTATTGGAAGGTATCTAAGGCCAATTTCATGTAGCATTGTCTTTTCCTCGTAGTATGATTTTGGCAAATTCGCACCATCAGGAAGAACATCTTTAATCAACTCAAGTAGAATGTCTATGGACTTATTTGTCCAATGGTTGAAAACCTTCAAATGCAGCAATTTTATAACAAATGACAAAATGGAGTACTTTTGGCATCCCAGATATAACTCTTTGTCTAATATATATAACATTTGTTCAAATCTGGTATGATTTCAATTTTGGAAGGTATCTTCATTCCCACCAACATCAAAGGTTCCTCGATTAATATCTTCCATTAGTGTCTCAATTTCATCCTCATCACCATCTAAATCATAGTCCATAAACTCCTCATTTTGAGAGAAAATATTCTGACCATGTTCATTGGGTATACGTGGAATGGGTTCATCGTGGTAAATCCACTTATCATAAGAAGGCATTATCCCATTTATGCACAAATGTGAAGACACTTCTTCTTGGGTTTTAGTGTGTAGGTTCATACACTTGATACAAGGACATCTAATGTCAGCTGTTGGGCCAAATGTTGCACGTACATGCTCAATGAAGCTTTTGACCCCATTGCGATAAGTCGATGATATACGCTCATGATGCGTCCAACTCTTATCCATGAAATTAAGTTCAACCTGAAATTTATTCATCAACTCAACCAGTGATTTAAACAATAACACAATACACAAAAATCAGATAAAGCTTGATTTGTAACTCGTGTATCTTTCAAATTTGCAAGTGAGGTAACTTAATAAGATATTATTATGTGTTTGCGACATGCTTAAGAGTTGAGACACACAATCAGAAAATATGAACTTGTATAAGACCAACACCAAAGAAATTGTTTGGAATATCAAAAGACTAAAGGTTTTGTGACATTGGAGTGATTATCTGCATTTCCCCTTTCATATTTGCAGACTGTAAATAAATTGTTAACATGCAGTTAATTGTATGATAAGCCTTGACATGAATGCCTTGATGTGAAGTGTTAGTAAATAAATACATCTATTTTGTACGAAAGTTAGAATCTGGTCAAACTATTATTTTTAATAGTTTTCCTTCTGTTTTTATTCTCTCATCATAACTTTAGTATATATTTGATGATCTTAAATAATTGTAAGCTTCTCTGAATAATTTTTTTTCAATCACTTGTATTTCCCTTATTGCAGCTTTTATAGAATTGTTACATTCAAGCAATGGTACCACACAGAGGGATGCAGATAATGGAGATGTGCAGGATGACAAACCGAAACATGTGAAAGCCTTGAGAAAATGAGAGAAGAAGAATGTTTCTATTGTTCATTCACATTTCATTCAGACTGATGTTTCTCATATCAAGGGGGAGACCTTGATATTTTTAGACATGGTATTTTGTATCTTGTCACCACTTCTATAAAAAGTACATCATCTCCTTCCATATACATGACCAAGAAATGTTTTGAAATATGTTAGTTTCTTTGGAAGGATTTGGGAACCCAGTGGTTTTGGGGTGTTTGGAGGGAGAGAGGGAGGGAGGGAGGGAGGGAGGGGGGGGAAGAACAGTGATGCCATTATTATTTTGGTGGATGTAGACAAAGTTATAGCAATTACTGCACTGCCTAGTTGATAAAATCTCTTAAGTTGAAGTACCATAGACATGAGGGCAAATGCACTTTCATCTACTAAAACCATGGCTATGATTGGGGGTTTTGGTTATGTAATAAAACCGATTAGATTGATATTGGAATCCTTTCGTCAAATTGTTCAGGGCTCTATTATTTTGTGTTTGTGATATAACAGCTAGCGTATTGTTTCTTTGAATTAAAATTTTATATTTAAATTCTGCACTTTTGACTTGAATTCTGCACTACCCAGTTTTAGCAAGTAGAATATTCCACATATTTAAAATTAACATAGCCTTATCAGTACAACAAGATTGAAAAATAAATCAAATGATAAAAAGTGCATAATATTTGACAAATGTCCACAGATTCAAAGATTAGAGCAACATTTTCATCCAACTAAAAAATAAAGACGTATTTCATCCAACCAAAAGCAGTGTGATAGCCAAATGGTAATGACATATTACCAATATCGATTTGATCATCACATATACGCAATTTGATTTGATTAAGTGCAAATGAATAAACAAAGTGCGAGATATTAAGAAATAAATAAACCGAGATTTGATTTCTTACCAAGTTGAAAGAGAATAGAAGAAGAAAAATAACCCTAGAACCCTTGGATGGGATCGACTTGACCGCAAGCTTACTGATGGAGGAGAGAAGTAGGACATGTGCCTGTGATGGACAACATGAGTGCAAGTGAACTACGGATGGGATGGATGTGAGTTTTGGCTATACTACGCAAGGAAGGAGAAGAAACCCAAATTGTGAAATTGCTATTCGTAAGTTTTGCTAAGAAAGGAACCCAAATTAGCCTCTTTCTTCCGTATAACACCAAACAATTGTTTGATAAGTTAGGGATTCAGTTCCAAAAACAGAGTTTGATAACATTATTTTAAAAAAATAGAAGGAATATTATCCTTAAATTATTATTATTTTAATAAATTTAAATTTTAGGATATTATAAATTAATTATAACAAACTCAAATATAACTCTTTTTGTATAATAAAAAAAGTAATATAAATAAACATTTATAGTCTGTTCTGCAAAAAAAGTAATAATTATTATAATTTTGTTTATTGTCAATTAACAATATTTTATTTTTTAAAATTATTATAAGTTAATATTCTATTTAATACAATTAATAATTTAAATTACTTAAAAATATTATAAAGAATAAAAATTGTATTAAAATATTAATTTTTTACTCTCTTGACTGTATTAATAGTTCTTGAATACAAAAGAGATTTACATTTCCATTTAGCTACTCCATTTTAGATTTGACATAACTATTGTTGTTGTTGGGAAAATTAAGTCGTGGAATATTCCACTCGTTTTATCTAATTGATTTGGGTTTCTGCTGTTATACTTTAATAAATGAATTAGCTTCTTTTGGATGTGTGAATTTAGGCGTGCATGGTGAACCTAGTGATGATTTTGAGATGTACGACATGCTTAAGTATTACTTTCTAGTACTATACATGTCTTATTTACTAATACATATAACTGATCTGATTATGTAGTTTCAGAAATTTACTCATCTTGCATAATTGGTACTTCAAAATGTCTGGCCCTGGATTTAAGAGGAAAGGAGCAGCTCAAACAAGAAAATATTTAGCCTCACAAAATGTTGAGGTCTTTGAGGATAATGAAGAAGTTGAACTAAACTTAACTGAAGGTTCAAATCCTCGTGTAAAAAGAAGAATTATGCTAACATCAAGTCCTCCAAGAAGCCCAATCACAAGATCACGAATTCTGCTGACATTAAGTCCTCCAAGAAGCCCAATCACAAGATCACAAACTCGATCTGCTCAACCATCACCTGTGGGTCGAAAGAGCAAATTACGTTCAATGATTGCACGTTCACCGAATGCCAATGATGGTCATGCGAATGAAGTGCGTACTCCCATTTCTACCTCGATGCAACGTACTAATGACACTATAGTTGGTGAAAATTCTACCCCACCAATAGAATGTGGCCCGACACCGACGTTTGATGAGCAAGGGTCTGCACAATGTGAGTTTTATGTAAACCTATTTAGTAGACATATGTTATACACGTGTGTGTATATATATATATATATATGATATACATAATTATTGTTTTCTTGTTAATTTGTTGTTCCTTTTACTTTTTGACATCTAATATTTTGAATAACTTCATCTTCAGCAAAGAAAATACGCGGACCTACTCATGGTATTGGTCTTGAGAAACTCACCAAGTCAAAAGGAAAGAAGTTGGCTATTAATGTGTCACCTAGTAAAGGAAGGCCCATAGATCCTACAGAATCAGCTAAGTTGTCGTCAGAGATAGGATTGATGGTCCGCCACCACCTCCCAATGAATACCAAGTTCAAGGATATTATAGAGGGAGTAATTGAAGAATCATTGTCAAGGGTTGAAGTAAGATGCATAATATTAAATTATGTCAAATATTGTTATTCATAGTTGAGCATGCATTTGTCCTTATTGGCAATTAGTTTTTGTTTTTCTTTAGGCTCGCTTCGATATCGACCTTTCTAAACCTCATGTGAAGCGTGTTGAACTTGGAATAATGAAGGATAGGAATAGAGGGCAGAGATGTAAGCTTTACAAATTATTCAAAACTTTTCAATCAACCGAAGATGCTAGAAAAAATCCTCCAAACAACATTGATATTGCCAAGTGGACTGAAATGTGTGATTATTGGACATCGCCAAAATTTATTGTATGATTATTCTAACTTTCATCATTTATTTATATGCTTATGATATTCAGTTTTTTTTAAAAGATTAGATTTTTATTATTTGTTCAATGATATTTTTTCCCAGCATCGCTCAGAAATAAACAAGAAAAATTGAGGCAGTAATGCCATTCACAGTGGAGGGTCAAAACCATTTGTCGTTCATTATTCTGAGAAGGTATGTAATTATGAATGTTCAAAATCATTCTTGTGTGAACCAGCCTATTATTTTAAGCAATTAGGATCTTTTAAGATCGCCTAATAGGACATTGAGTATTTCATTTTACTCTTTAACTGCGCAATGTAATCAAAAAATTCATACCATTTAAATCTCAACTTCTTGGCCGTTAACTATACATTAAATCTCTAATAAAACATCATTATTCGATATTAAAACACTAAAATTGCGGAATAATTAAAACGCTTATACATTTCCTTCTTTCTTGCCCCTCAATCGCAACCTTTACATTACATCTCTTTCGATTCAATCTTATATCATGAATCGTTACAACAAAATGACTATACAAAGTCTTACATCATAACTAAATATCCATATACATTGATAGCTCAACTTACAATTCAACAACATGTTACGCTCAAAATATGAAATACATTTCTCATAAAACATAAGTAATCTTCGTGAATATAGATCTCTATAACTCACTTAGCACATATCTTTACCTTAAAATCTTAACTCGCAAAAGTGGTTATTTGCAAGAGTGAGCTCGATGTACCCAACAAAGTCTAATAGCTTTTCATGCATCACATAGCACATAATAACATGCTCGATATACATCTCATTAAAGTAATACGGCATACATGCTTTTAATTCACATAGCAAATATAAAGATCGAGTTCCTTACTCAACCATCATTACTTAGCCAAAACAATGCAAATATATATTGACTTTTAACATTTCATGATTTCAACATGTATAACATATCATGCAATTTAAAATAGTTCATCAAGTCCACGAGAAAATAGGAACCGAAAGACTTGCCTTTCGATCGTTGTTTACCAATAATAGTTTAACAACTTATAGCTTATCTCGCACTTCACGCGTGTCTCTACACAATTATATAATCATACACATCAACTATTAGTCACATAACAACACATAGTAATTGTAATGTAAACTCTACTCCACATCTCATAATCATTCCTATTAATTAGCACACAATGTTCAATTAGATTGTGGTTAACTTTTTCGACTTATGACTCACTATATTTCATAATCAAAGTTCATTCAAGTGCTTAAGTCTTGCTAGGACTACTTATTGGTTTTATATTAAACCCATTTCATATCCTATAATATTCATTTCAATTGAATTGAAACACTTTTTAAGTTCATTAACACTTGGCACGACGCTTCGACGCTCATTCGTCACACGCCCGATTCGCTTCTCTCTCTGTATATGCTTACTATGCTTCTATAACTTATCTAATACATTATTTATTAATGTTAAGCATCATTATATTTACTAACATACATGTTTTATAACTTAGACATCATCTTTTATGGTCGTGCAGCACTACACATGCATATGCGCATGCCCGACGCCTCCGATTGCCCCCTCAAAACATAATAGCTAAAGATGACCATTTTGACTACTGTTACAGACCTCAAATTAAAAACTTAAAAGCATGAAAGTTGTAGGTCTACTCTTCCTCGCTCCGGATCATCTTGAATCATCTCAATCGAGTTCAGATGAGAAAGTTATGGCCATTTTACTACAGGAGGCCAAAATCGTCTCGACTCAGATTTCATTCCCCCATGCCATGGCAGAGAACTAAGTCATACAAAGGCGCCAAGAAGAGATTGATTGCCTAGGGCACGAATTTTGCAACGCGCTTATGCGCATTTGCAGCGATTGGCGCTGGGGTTTTTTTTTAATACAAAAATAAAAACTAACAGTAACGCAAATTTCACGTAAGAATGTAACAACTAAATTTCTGTCTATAACTTAATTTCTAACACTAATTAACATGTATAACTTATGCCAATTACACATATACACATTACCCAACATGCATATACTAATTTAAACCACTAAACAACAATCACAGAAAACTTAATTCCTTGAAAACACTGTTTTCAACCAAAACACCATTACCGATGTTTGTTTACACAAAGAAACATGGTAAAACATAATTTATAAACCAATTTGATTCCTTTGAATTATGTTTCTCTCAATTTCTTACCCTGCTATCATATACAAGGTTCAATTTCATAACTTCACAATTAACATACACTAATTTTGTTATCTTACAAAAATCATATTCATGCATATGTGTTCACCAGAAACCAATTCCCCTTTACTTGTATACATAAATTAGCATACAATCTTGTCTATATGCTAAACATATATAATATATATATATATATATATATATATATATATAACAGTATAACACTTGCAAAAAATATGGTTTTATAGAGAATCTTTGTAAAAACCTTATACACATTGAAAATCAAGAACACGTATACGTAGAACGTAATATATATATATATTAAGGTTTTAAACATACCTTTTGTCGCTTTTAGAAACCCTTGCTAATCACCGACAATAAGAATTCTAACCTTCTCTTGTTGCTTCTCTCTCTTTCTCTCTCTCTCTCTCAAATTCTCTCGTGATTTTCTTCTTAGCTTAGCAAACACTTAGAATGCGTAAACAAAACCAATCGGTAACCAATCGTAAATGGCCATAATAAGCCCGATTAAATAATATCGCTACCAAATATAACGATAGGTTATAAATATATTTTATTCATTATTTTATTTATATAATTTATATAATATTTCAAAATTCAAAAGAACTCCAAAAGCCATAAGGCTTCGCTTGGCAAAAAACTCTTTAAAATTAAAGAATTAATATATTTAAGTTTTGTTTGGCAAAAATAAATTAAAACTACTTTAATTTATTTTAATAACTACTTATAATATAGTTATTTGTCACACTTCTAATTAATTAAGTTTTCATACTTAATTTAATTAATACCAATAACAATTCATCGCATAATATAATAATTTATTTAATCATTATAAACCCTCTAACTTAATTATTAAATTAAATTAGATTACTATCTCAAAATAATTACTTTCCTTAACTCATTAATTATTTATTAAACAAATAAATAATCAAATCACATCAAATCAATTAAACAAATACTTATTCAACGATAAACACATCCATTAAATATTTATATAATTCAATAAATATTTAAATATTAATTAAAAATCTGGATTGTTACATCATTCCTCCTTACAAGGATTCTTGTCCTCAGAATCACAACTCAAACCACTCATTCGTTATAATCTTCCCTACTTACAAAGATTCTGTCCCCAGAATCGAAGACACAAATTAAACAAATAACTCACAGTAATCTTTCATCATTTTATCTAAATATAGCTTATATATTTCCTACTACATTCATTACTTTAACAAATTGTAGGTTTCATTTCATAACTTTCACTTGATCTCAATATATTCTCGAGTATTATATATCTTTTAACCCATTCATTTCTTTTCTAAGGATCGTTATCATCAACACTCTGGATATTACATTCACCCTTTCTTCTAAGAATTTCGCCCTCAAAATTTATTTATTAATCTTTATTCATTCAATCTATCGTAGTAGATTTTATGTCACTACTTCATTCATTCATCGGTTTCTATAACCACTTTCTTTCCACAAAGATCATTCTACAATTATTAACTTTTCTATTAAAAGTTTTACATTATTCTTTGATAACTCATATCCTTCTCACTTCAAAATCTCTTTTCTCACTTATTCAACATATTCATCATTCAAAGGTCGATTTCTACGACTCACTTCTTTCTAAGGAATATCATCCTTACCACATTCACCTTTTTAGAATATCAAGAATCTTCCACAATTGCTCAATAATTGGGAAGTTTATATGAATAATGTGAATTTAAAAGATTCCAAATCATGCCGAGGGTCATAAGACCACTTAACTATGTCCACAGCTAAAAGTAATCTTTCAACTTCAACTTTAATAAATATAAGACTATATGGACCCCGCATTTAGGGTGTTAAGCCTTCAGACGATGTATTGTGCACAAACATTTAAACGCTTATGCGATGTCCCATAGTTATAAGTAATCTTTCAACTTAAACTTTAATAAATATAAGACTATAGGGACTCCTCGTACTTAGGGTGATCACCTTCGCATAAATGTATTGCACAAACATCTCAACGCCTCCGCCAGAATCCCCTATAAAAGGGTTGTTCATCTCAAATTTTTCAACATCTCAATCCGCACTAAAACAATTTGGTTTGGTTTGGCATAACTTCTCAAGAAACGCATGCATTTCATGAACATCTTTCAATATTCGCCTAGTCAATCAAATAGCATAGACTTTCTACAACAATTCATCAACATCAATCAATATATATATATATATATATATATATATATATATATATATATATATCTTAAAGAAATCTCAAAAATCTTTTTATGACGCTATGATACCGCATCGTATTTACAAATTCGCTGAGGATTCCGCTATTTGGTGATTTTATCATACTACATTATACCATAAGTAATGACGATCCTTAGATCACATCCAACACTAGTAATACCGCATTGATGACTCCATCATTTTTATCATCTTTGCACCAAAGTTACATGATGCATTAATGATATAAAATACATTTTGATATATTGCAAATCATTTTTGTCTAGTCAAGCAATTAGCATGTACATACTGAATAATAGTATTGTTGTTAAAACTCATCGGTTCCATCATTTGATCCAATGTTTTTCAAGAAAATAAAAGTGTAAACATCAAAGACGAAGTCAATAAATTTCAAAGTCTAGCATAGCTAGTAGATTTAGAATACCTATGCTTCCACCATCAACTCCACTTTCTATAATGATCCATTGCTTAATAGGTCTATCTATTCCTATCATCCTCAATACTCCATTTACACTTATCTATACCCAGCTCACAAACTTACCACACGCTATGAGTTCAGAACTTGCCACAATCATATGAGTTTAAGAACTTATCCTAGTCGCACCATAAAGGCCCATTCACGAGGGGTTCAAAAACATACCATATAATTATGAGTCACTTAACCTACCATAAGTATGAGTTTTAAGAACTCGCACTTAACCTTATAATATTCTCTAACTATACTCTACCTATCTCATATACACATGAGAAAAGAATCACCTTCTCAACAGTATATAAAAAATAAATACGACACAAACATTCCAATGATTATCAATGTGATAAACCGAGTACAGCAAGCACAAAACCCTCGCCCATACAAAGGTTTGTACAACTCACCACCACCGAGTCCTCAATTGAAATCCTCCAAACTCTATCTTGCTTATAACTTGCTTTTTCGATAAATACGAATTCCTCAGATCACATTATCTATAACTCCTCATGAGTTTATCTCATATTATCATAAGACATTATCTTCATAGCATCAAGCTATAATCATTCAACCATTACAAACCATCTTCCTTTTATAACTTAAATGATCACGCCGTGATCTTATTCTATAATCATCTCCTTAAAATTATTTTCTTAACTCGTGATCGCTTTTTGTTTTACACGATCCTCTTTCTTTCCTTTTTCATCATTTACTTACATTATTCGTTATCTTGGCTTTTTGAGTTAGGAAACTCCCATTTCTTATCTTTATATCTCTTAGATTCTTCTTTGAATCTTCTTGTTATAAAAAAAAATTCTTCCTTTAAGAATTTCTAACTTCATTTACATCGCTCAAAATTTCATTCGAGTTCTACACTTTCATCATACGTATCCATTTCTACACTTGGTACACATCGAGTCTCTAACAGTTTCAATATGGTACGCTGAGTGGTTTCCCACAAACAACCAACAAACTAGGTTCCGAGTTACTAGTTCAGATATACCTCCGCCTCTATGAAGGAATCAAGTAGCCCAGATACCATACATCAACTACTAAAGAGTACAATTGCACCATACTCTCTATTCTTAACTTCTTTATCATTCTCTTTATATAGACATTGTCATTTATTATCACCTTACATCCTTATTATTGAGTTGGGTAACCCCACATTCATAATCCTTATAACTCGCGCGAGATTCTTCTTTCCTTCCTTTCACGCAAGTTTTTAATCCCTTATTGTTCAAACTCTATTTGAGCTTATTCGCTTATTATCTTCACCTCTCTTCTCTAAGGTTATAGCCTATGGTACCTACCTAAGGTTTATAACCTACAACTTTTGATACCAACTTGTAACGAATTCCCAAAATTCATACCATTTAAATCTCGACTTCTATCGTTAACTATACATTAAATCTCTAATAAAACATCATTATTCGATATTAAAACACTAAAATTGCGGAATAATTAAAACGCTTATACATTTCCTTCTTTCTTTCCCTCAATCGCAACCTTTACATTACATCTCTTTGATTCAATCTTATATCATGAATCGTTACAACAAAATGACTATACAAAGTCTTACATCATAACTAAATATCCATATACATTGATAACTCAACTTACAATTCAACAACATGTTACGCTCAAAATATGAAATACATTTCATAAAACATAAGTAATCTTCGTGAATATAGATCTCTATAACTCACTTAGCACATATCTTTACCTTAAAATCTTAACCTCGCAAAAGTGGTTATTTGCAAGAGTGAGCTCGATAGCCCAAAAGAAAGTCTAATAGCTTTTCATGCATCACATAGCACATAATAACATGCTCGATATACATCTCATTAAAGTAATACGGCATACATGCTTTTAATTCACATAACAAATATAAAGATCGAGTTCCTTACTCAACCATCATTACTTAGCCAAAACAATGCAAATATATATCGACTTTAACATTTCATGATTTCAACATGTATAACATATCATGCAATTTAAAATAGTTCATCAAGTCCACGAGAAAATAGGAACCAAAAGACTTTGCCTTGATCGTTGTTTACCAATAATAGTTTAACAAATTATAGCTTATCTCGCACTTCACGCGTCTCTACACAATTATATAATCATACACATCAACTATTAGTCACATAACAACACATAGTAATTGTAATGTAAACTCTACTCCACATCTCATAATCATTCCTATTAATTAGCACACAATGTTCAATTAGATTGTGTTAACTTTTTCGACTTACGACTCACTATATTTCATAATCAAAAGTTCATTCAAGTGCTTAAGTCTTGCTAGGACTACTTATTGGTTTTATATTAAACCCATTTCATATCCTATAATATTCATTTCAATTGAATTGAAACACTTTTTAAGTTCGTTAACACTTGCACGACTGCTTCGACGCTCATTCGCCACACGCCTCGATTTTCCTTCTCTCAGTATGCTTACTATGCTTCTATAACTTATCTAATACATTATTTATTAATGTTAAGCATCATTATATTTACTAACATACATGTTTTATAACTTAGACATCATCTTTTATGGTCGAGCACTACACATGCATATGTGCATGCCCGACGCCTCCGATTGCCCCCCTAAAAATAAATAGTCCTAAAGATGACCATTTTGACTACTGTTACAGACCTCAAATTAAAACACTTAAAGCATGAAAGTTGTAGGTCTACTCGTCCTCGCTCCGGATCATCTTGAATCATCTCAATCGAGTTCAGATGAGAAAGTTATGGCCATTTTACTACAGAGGCCAAATCGTCTGACTCAGATTTCGTCTCCGCAGCGTGGCACACGAGAACTAAGTCATACAAAGACGCCAAGCACGAGATTGGCGCTGGGCGAATTTCAGATTCAGCGCATAACTTCAAGCGCCAATTTTCGCGATTTGGCTCCATTTTTTGTCACAATGGGTCTAAACTAACAAAACTAACGCAACTTCACGTAAGAATGTAAACAACTAAATTTCTGCCTATAACTTAATTTCTAACACTAATTAACATGTATAACTTATGCCAATTACACATATACACATTACCCAACATGCATATACTAATTTAAACCACTAAACAACAATCACAAAAACTTAATTCTTGAAAACACTGCTTTCAACCAAAACACCATTACCGATGTTTGTTTACACAAAGAACATGGTAAACATAATTTATAAACCAATTTGATTCCTTTGAATTATGTTTCTCCTCAATTTCTTACCCAATATCATATACAAGGTTCAATTTCATAACTTCACAATTAATATACACTAATTTTGTTATCTTACAAAAATATCATATTCATGCATATGTGTTCACCAGAAACTAATTCCCTTACTTGTATACATAAATTAGCATACAATCTTGTCTATACGCTAAACATACAATCATATATATATATATATATATATATATATATATATATATATATATATATATATATATATAGCTAGTATAACACTTGCAACAATATGGTTTTATAGAGAATCTTTGTAAAAACTTTATACACATTGAAAATCAAGAACACGTATACGTAGAAACGTAAATATATATATATATATAAGGTTTTAAAAAAACATACCTTTTGTCGCTTTTAGAAACCCTTGCTAATCACCGATAATAAGAATTCGAACCTTCTCTTGTTGCTTCTCTCTTAAACTCTCTCTCTCTCTCAAATTCTCTGATGATTTTCTTTAGCTTAGAGCAAACACTTAGAATGCGTAAACAAAACCAATCGGTAACCAATCGTAAATGGCCATAATAAGCCCGATTAAATAATATCGCTACCAAATATAACGATAGGTTATAAATATATTTTATTCATTATTTTATTTATATAATTTATATAATATTTCAAAATTCAAAAGAACTCCAAAAGCCATAAGGCTTCGCTTTGGCAAAACTCTTTAAAATTAAAGAATTAATATATTTAAGTTTTGTTTGGCAAAAATAAATTAAAACTACTTTAATTTATTTTAATAACTACTTATAATATAGTTATTTGTCACACTTCTAATTAATTAAGTTTTCATACTTAATTTAATTAATACCAATAACAATTCATTGCATAATATAATAATTTATTTAATCATTATAAACCCTCTAACTTAATTATTAAATTAAATTAGATTACTATCTCAAAATAATTACTTTTCTTAACTCATTAATTATTTATTAAACAAATAAATAATCAAATCACATCAAATCAATTAAACAAATACTTATTCAACGATAAACACATCCATTAAATATTTATATATTAATTAAAAATATTGTTACAGTTGGTCGGCATATTACCTCACATCCAGATGTTGGTTTGAAGGTATTTACAATTTTAACTTGTTCATCCCCATATATGTTGGTTGCCATAATACTAATACACCAATGTGGTATGAGGTACTGTACTAAGACCACTAAATGCCTTTTTTTTGAATTTGGGTCTGTTCTTCTGTAATGTGGTCTAGCAACAACTTTTGTATTATCTATTAGTAAATATTTTTTTGGGATGATTGACATCAGATTGTTGTACTGGAAGACCTAAAAGATGAAGCTGCAGAGCACGTGGATGTTGAGGTTGAGGATGAACCTAGACCAAGTGAGACTAACACAGAGGCAGCAGAGCCAAATTCTAAGACCAATGGAAGGCGATGTAGCTTATGTGGGGGAGGAACTGATGGCAAACCTCCAAAAGTATTAGTACAGGATGGTCAACTATCACTGATTATATCATATCCTGCTCTCAGACCCAATTTTGGTAAGTACCTGCTGCACGTTAGTTTTGCTTTTGTCTACAGAATTTGGCAGGAACTCAATGCTAGGATGTTTACTAACACTGCTATCCCAACCCAGTCCATTACTCAAGATATCATTCACCTATTAAAATTTGAACTCCATACTAATGCTAGGTTTCAGAGAGTTAAAACTACACCATGTTATTGCCATTTAGATTTAGATCTGTCATTCCCCCTCTCTCTCACCACACACACACACGACACACTCTTTGCCTTGTTTCTTACAATATTTTCAGCCATATTATCTTCTCCCCCCGATAGTTCTGTATTCTTATAGGTTTACAGTAAGTTACATAGTGTAGATTAAGCGTTGTTCATCGACACAAATGATGCAACTTTCTCGTAGGTGGCTCCTCTTGAAGGGATGGCTCGCTTCACATTCACGGGGCCATGTGTATGCTTTGCATGAAGCACGGAACATTACTGAAGGGTGTCAAGTATGTCTTCTTACTACGATGTAGCTTTTGCTTGATGTGTGTCTCATAATATATGAATTTTGGTATGTCTACATCCCATTATCACTTTTAACTCCCATAAATTTCCAGTTGCCTCTCATATGTGACTCTCTTATTTCATCCCTAAGTTGTTGATTCTTTTGGCCATGCTCTTTATGGCTGATCAATCACCATTATCATCCATTTTGTACTTACAAGTTACAAATATTTGGGAAAATATAGTGAAAATTTGTGATTTGAGAGTTGTTTTGATGGCAGTGGTGATTCTAGAGTATGGAATTAAAAAGGAAATTATATTTTGATAAGAAGTCCAGTTTATTTTTATCTTGAAAAGAAAAAGCATGTCTTGAAATGATATTTGAATGGCACCTCAAAGAATATTAATTAAGTATTACATTTGACAGTAGCAATTAAAACTAGAGTTGCAAATGTGTTCACTTTAATGATGTATTGCAAGTTTATTCAAATATTCATTGATTAATTGGTAGAGCTCAACTTACATTTGCAACTCTAATGTAATTCCATTTATTGATACACGTGTAGTATCTACATAACAGAAAAGCAATTACATTTGAAGGTTGCATACATATGCAAATCATTCTACTCTAGATCACAGATGTAATAGTGTTTCTTAATTCCATCTCTGAAACAATTTGATTTCTTTATTCAGTTTTTTATTTTGTAATGAATTTTTGTTTGAAAATTGACCGGGGCTTACATGGAGTACTTACGAAAGATGGAAACAATTGGAGTGGTAGTATTTTCCAGTGCTAAAGGATTAGTCTAGCAAGATATCAAGAACGATTGATGTAACTAAGTTAATTGGCATAACATCGATAAATGTGGGCTGCTTTAAAACCATCTTTTGTTCTTGATTATTGGATCAGGTTTAATACATTTATCATGTAGTATCAGGTTTTGTCAAATCAAGAAGCCGTGGATTGTATCAAACACATTAAGGATGCTCAATCAGCATGCAAAACACCTTACCGAAGAGGCACTTGCAAGGAAGAAAGATCGATGACATTTCCTATGTGGTTGTAAAGTTCTAGTGATCCTGAACAGTTCCTCCCACATCTCAACCCCCAGCTTGTGTAAGTTAAAAAATTGTCATTGTTAGTAATTTGTATCTTAATTGGTAATTGTTAGCATGCTGCTGTATAAATAACTGGTGCTCATTTTCACTGATAAAGTAACTACTGTTCATGTTGTTTTGAGTTTTATGTGCTGAATAAATCATGGATGCTTTAGACCAAGGTCGCTGAAGGCATATACCAGAAATTGTAGAACAATCAGTCAAAGTTACAGAGATCTTTAAAGAAAAAAGTTTGTTAAAAGTCATCAATCATAGTTTTGTTTTTATGCTCAACTAATTTGGCATGTAATTCGAAGAGACAGGTGAACTGAATAAAGTTGCCAACAAAAAAAAAATTATTTTCAGACTCCAAAATACTACTAAATAATACCAAGTAATATATGTTAAAGAATGACCAACACACTTTTTCTCTCGTTTTGGCTTAAAAGGCAACTATTAACACATATTTGGAAAGGGGGCGCCTGACTCTCACTTTGTCCATTCCTTCATTGAGGGGTGTACATTATTCACCGGCCCTTCCGACCGGGACGATTATTTCCAACAGTTTCGGTTGTATCAATTGTGAACTTCAGCTGACAAGGCCTGAATATAAAAGTCAGCAGGGGTTCTCTTCTCTTTCAAAAGTAGTTCATAAAGAATTATTTAGATGTGAGCTATCTGACAGTGAACCCTGTTCACAAGCCCTTAGCGCTGATATGACGAAAGTGAAGAAGACTTTTTGAGTTTTAGTACTATTATTATTATTATTATTATTATTATTATTATTATTATTATTATTAGTAGTAGTAGTAGTAGTACTACTATTATTATTATTACTGTTATTGTTATTATTATTATTAGTACTATTATTATTAGTACTATTATTATTATTACTATTATTATTATTATTATTATTATCTTAATTTAAGGCAACATTTTAATAGTCATTGCAAAAAGTTGTATAAAATATGCAACGAAAATAAAAATTATTACCAATGAATGTGGTCCATATTAGGCAACGAAATATAGCAACAAAAAAACTTTTGTTGCCCACGATGAGAAGAAATCAAGCGGTTAGAAATTTTGCAACGAA
This sequence comes from Panax ginseng, assembly GCA_020205605.1. Classification (NCBI taxonomy): domain Eukaryota; kingdom Viridiplantae; phylum Streptophyta; class Magnoliopsida; order Apiales; family Araliaceae; genus Panax; species Panax ginseng. The sequence continues at coordinate 128,826,257 of CM035140.1, forward strand.
TTTCTAACGAATTTTGTTTCAAAATTTTGCAACTACTTATGAATTTCGTTGCAAAAGTAAAAGCCTGACACAATCTGCAACGAAGGACAAGTTTCGTTGCTAAACATACACTTTTAGCAACGACTTTGCATGAAAAAATCGTTGCTAAAGCCCCATTTTTAGCAACAAAAAAACTTTCGTTGCCCACGCTGACGGGAAAGCAAGTGGCCGAAAATTTTGCAACAAATTTCTAACGAAATTTTTTCCCGCCAATGAATTAGCAACGAAATTTTGCAACGACTTACGAATTTCGTTGCAAAAAGTGAAAGCCTGACACAATCTGCACCGAAGGATAAATTTCGTTGCTAAACATATACTTTTAGCACCCAAAAAATTGTTGCTAAAGGCCCATTTTTTTGTAGTGTTTGGACTGCTAGTAAAGCAGACTAATGAAGGAATCTTCATAAACCAAGCCAAGTACATTAAAGACTTACTTAAAAAGTATTGCATGGAATCAGTGTAAGATCCCCAATTTTTATGAATAAATAATAATTTTCTCGAAATATATTATTGAATATTATGGTGTGGATTTGATATAATGTTATAGTTGTGGGTAATATTTATAAATTTTGTAAAGTAAGCAAGTGGTTATATAATATTCGATTGGTCGGGGAATATTCATTTTAACAGGGAATATTCGTATGACGGCACAATCATTGGTGGACCCCACAACGGAAGTATTGTCGTAGTTAGAAAATGACAGAATTATCTTTTTATAAAAATTACGGTGAAAGTGTTACCGTTAAAACTATTGAACTACCCTAGAGTAAAAGTACGAATGTCTACGCGTGGTTGCGTAGTAGCAACACCAGTATTGATTATTGATGTTTACGTGAGAAGTCACTTAGTTATACTCAATTATTATTACAATAATTGTCGCATCATATCTCTCTCATATTATTGATTCAATTATTGTCACAAGATCATCCGCATAATATTTTATATTATTAAATCAATAATTGAGACGATAAAGTTATTCATATTATTATCTCGCAATATTGACAATGTCTAGAAGTTCTGCTCGAGGAGAGGTTTGGTCACCTAATTGCACGCCAATAAGGAGAAATCCTTATCGAAAAGCCCCCTCTTTCCTGGGAACGACCTGGTTGTTAAATATTGTGAGTTATAATATTAATGATGAATAAGTTCGTGTTGATTAAAAATGAAATTGATAGTTCTATTGTGTGGGAATTATTAGTGTTAGTAGAAATAGACATCTATTTCGATAATAATGGATGTCTGGAGGTTATATTGATCAATCGGGTAATTAATCGGATAAATGAGCAATTAATTGCTATTAATTCACATGCTTATAACTATGTGTTCACATGTGTGTACTATTGATTCACATGATTTACTATTAGGAAAATTGGTGCAAGATTGATAATACTTGCATGACTAAATTAAAAATAGAGGTATAGATGAAGGTACTATACTGTAATTAGTTTTTTCACATGATTATACTATTAAGTCACATGAATGAACTATTAATTCACATTATTTACTATTAGGGGAGGTGGTGCAAGTTTGATAATACTTGCAGGACTAAATTAAAAATGAAGAAAAGAGGAAGGTATTATACTTGTAATATTTCGAGCCCCAAAACGTGTAATTAATCTAAACTATATTTTCCTATAAATAGAAGCTCATTCTTCTTTCATTCTCATCAATTCACTAAGTCTCACAAGAGCAATTATTATAGAGAGAAATTATAGAGAAAGAAAAAGAGAAGTCTGCTACCTCACTATTCCAAAGATCCAGCTTTCTTCTAAGGTAAGGGGTATTATTTCTTTCAGTATTCATGAAGAGAGTTATTTTCTTTCAATACTGTAAGGGTTGTTATTCCATTCTTTATTATTCTCATTGGAATAACTCAGTATGTAAGGTCTATCGCATGCCTGGTGAATTCTTCTGTTATTCCATTCTTTATTATTCTGTTGGAATAACCTGTCTTTGCGGTCTATCGCATGCCTGGTGAATTCTTTTGTTATTCCATTCTTTATTATTCTATTGGAATGACATGTCTACACGGGCTACCGCATGCATGGTGAATTCTTCTGTTATTCCATTCTTTATTATTCTGTTGGAATAACCTGTCTATGTGGACTACCGCATGCATGGTGAATGATCATTTGTATTCATTCCTTATTAAATTGTGGAAATGATCTGTCTACGTGGATTACCGCATGGCGGGCAAAACTCTATTTGCAGTTTCATATATTTTATTATACTCAGTTGGTTAAAGTTTTGGTTTCTATACTCCATGAAATTAGCAGAATATCCTGGATATTTGCGCTTCATCCAAATCTCTTTCATGGAAATATTCTTCCGAGCATTCTTGAATTTTACTCCACAAAGCAGTATCATGTTGACAATTTGGACGTTATTGATTTCTGGATAAATTAAATTATAAATCTTTAAAATTTATCTTGAACTTGTTTTATTGAATTATTATGTCATTTTCATCATCCTCATGCTTATTGTGATGAAAGTCATCTTTGGCTTACGTGCATAGATGGACTTGGTATGATTATGATCAGGGATTATTCGGTATAATCATGACCGTAATGTGACGAGTAATGTGGTGAAAGTCCTCATTGGCCTGTAGTTCATTGATGGACAATTGTTGGTATGATTATGACCATGGATTATTTGGTATAATCATGACCGTTGATGATTACATGAATATCCTTGGCCGTGATGCAGGGATGATTTGATTTTATTTATTAAGTTGAGTCTCAGCGATAAAGTTGATGAAAAACTTTTTAAATCATAGAAGATAGTAGATTTTATACTCTACTTGACTCTTCTAATGGATTGCTTATTTCGCTGCAATTGTTGATCTAAAACTTATTGTCTATTATATTCTATCAGTTGTTATACTGTTGAAGGCTAAGGATAATTTATTATGCATTATCTTAGTCATAATATTTCTTACTAGGCTAGTTCAGATCACCCTTTCTTTCACTGTTCTCTTCAGGAAATGAGAATATAGCTGGGACGAGTCAGAGAACGGATTGCCGGTCCAGATGGTTGTTTTAGTAGTCCTCACTATTCTATAAAATAGTGTGACGATAAATGTAATGAGGAATCCATTGAGTGTGGATATTGTCTAGATGACAATATTCTTATTAAAAACTCTTAGATTATGTTTTGTCGTATTTTACACGACTGTTGTATAATTAAGTTGTATTTGAATTTTGTATCATGTATTTGGCGACTCAAGATGGGTGATGTATACCTATTTTGGGGGCGTCACAATCAGCCTCTCCCATGAAAACCCCAATTGCTCCAGCACCCAAGCTTGACAAAGATGAAAAAGGTAAAAGTATTGATATAACTCAATACTGAGGTATGATAGGCTCTCTTCTATATCTAACTGCCAGTAGACCAGACATAAAGTTTGCAACATGCATATGTGCTAGATTTCAAGATAATCCTAAGGAATCACACTTAACTGCTGTAAAAAGGATTTTCAGGTACCTAAAAGGCACACCTCACTTGGGGCTTTGATATCCCAAGGAGTCCTCATTTGAACTAACATGATATACAGATGTTGACTTTGCAGGTTACAAAATAGATGAAAAAAAGTACCAAGGCACTGTCGACTTCTAGAAATGACTTGTGTCCTCGTTTTAGCAAAAGCAAAACTCAATATCTACTTCAACCGCAGGTTTAATACATTGCTATCGGCGCAAATTGTGCTCAAATCTTATGGATGAAAAATTAGCTAGCAGACTATAGGTTTGAATTCAAATCTATACATGTTCACTGTGATAACATAAGTGCCATAGAAATAACACATAATCTTGTCATGCATTCTAGGACTAAGCATATAGAAATAAGGTATCATTTTATTAGGGATCATGTGCAAAATGGAACCATGTCTTTACAATATATCCCTACTGAAAATCAACTTCCTGATGTCTTTACAAAGCCTCTAGATGAATCCAGGTTTAACAAATTAATTAGTGAGCTAGGCATGCTAAATTTACAACCATAGAATCTATGCTCTAGTTTGTGCTAACCATGCAGATATAAAGACTATGTTTGAAATCGTAGGCATGACCAAAGGAAGTCCACGATCGTAGAGCTGCAGTGATATGAAAGACCACGATCACAGAGCTCCATCAACAGAACAAAGGAGTATCATGTGATGTCAAAGTTCAACAAATCAAAGCAATCTCTCTGACAAGCGCCTCAGGAACAAACCTAACCCTTGATTCACTCTATGAGGTTGGCCCTTCTTGAGCTACCTTAACTTGAGAGAAGTACTAAGTCAAAAGTTCATCACAAGGACTAGAGCAGACTCGACGATCGCAGTACAGACTTCACGATCGCAGTACAGACTTAAATATCATAGTGCAGACTCAACGATCGCAGTGCAGACTCAACAATCATAAAGGCTACCTCAACGACAGCAAAGACTACCTCAACGATCGTGGTCCTCCCAAAGGATACATTAGCTCCGAGGAGCTAAGGGCAAATCAGTATATTCCACATCAGTTAAATTCGTGGAACCAAGCAAAACATGACACATGCCCCCACTAAGTAAATGGAGAGGAGGGAAGTTATAAGTACAGTTTGAAAATACCTTTTTGAAATCAGAAGTTCAAAAAGCTCATTCCTCTCTCTCTCTCTCTACAAGCAGAAACCCTAGCTTTCCAAAAAGCTCAATCAATCATACTCAGTGCAAAGAAATCAATGGCAGCCTCAAATGTCATCTCTGGTTACCGACTCTGTTTTGATGAGTTCAAGACAGTTGACCCCAAATTTCACAAAACTTTATCTCTGATAAAGAAAGCTGGTCTTGAAGAGGCTCTGGGAAAAAGCAAATGGATCTACCCTAAGCTGATAAAGGAGTTCTATAAAAATGGAACGGTTGAGAACAACGTCATCACCACGAGGGTCAGGGACGTGGAAATTAAGCTCAAAGCTGAGGACATAAACCTAGCCATAGGTTTCAAATTGAAAGGATTTTCGTTTATAGAGGGCATCGATTTTCATGAAGGACTGAAGAGAATACATCATAAAAAGTTTCTGAATGTCAGAGGGTACAAAAAGAAAGAGTTCCCCCAAAGGTATGAATTTTTGGCTAACATTGTTGGGAAATGCATATGCTGCAAGAGCTCTGGCCATGACTCTATAAACGAAGTGCAGCTTAAGCTCATGGCAGCCATCAGTTGTGGGATTCAGCTCAACTATGGAGCCCTACTACTCGACTGGATTGGGAAATGGATACTCAGTTCGAAGAAGTCAAAGAGCTATAGAAAGATGCTCTACGGACGATTTATAAGTATCATCCTACAGTTAGCATTGGGAGATAAGATTGGGGATGATGAAGGAGAATCCATCAATCCGAACAGAAGAATGACCCAGCAACTGTTTGAGAACTGAAAAAGGAATCCAGCAGAAACTGTAAGGATGATGTCTAAATCCAATGGTAGAACTGGTGATGCAAAGGAGTCCGGGATTCCAGGAAACATGTCAGTTGTGAAGGAGACTAAAAGAAGAAGAAGAAATCAATAAGGAAGAACCCATTGCCTTAGTCAGTAAAATCAAGGGTAAAAGAAAACTGAAGGATCAAATGGCAGAAGAACCTCAAGGTTCAACCACTGATGTACCTCAAAAGTGTTCTGGCACTGAAACTCTGAGGAATTTGAGAAGGAAAGAATAGAAGGCTGAGGAAGATGAAGATAAATCTACCATCTCTCGGCTGCTTAAGAAGAGTAAACACAGTCACAAGATAAAGAAGCCCTCTGTCTCTTCGATCATAGAGTCTCTACCGATCGTAGAGACCAGACTGGAAATCACTCACGATGGAGATGCTACAATAGCTTCTCAAGCTGACCAACCATTCAGAACTAAAGCTGAAGAAAGTGTTAAGGCTGTGGCTCAGCCTAGGAAGCCAAGAAGAAAACTGGTCAAAAAGTACATCATTGTCAATGAAGGAGTGCTTAAAGAAGAAGACAAAAAGATAGTTACTGAGAAGGAGCTATCCAAAGCAAGTTAGAAGAACACAACTCAAATTGAGGGGGAGTTGCCTGAAGTTCTTACTCTAGAGAATACTACAGCTGAGGGGGAGCTGTTTGAAATGAAAATGGATGATCATGTTGAGGGGGGGGCCTCATGATGTCCCTATGCGAGAAGAAGTTGCACTAGAGGAGGAACTGCCAAGAGATCATCATGAATCTCCCTCTGTCCCTCAAGAGATTCCAGCTTCAGAATCTGTAGAAATAGAAAGAAGTGAAGCTATGGAGGTTGAGAGAGCCGAAGATCAAGGAAGTCCAGTGGAGGTAATTGATGTAGTGATGTCTTGACAAGAAGACAGATAAGAAGAAGAGGATGATGAGGTCGAGATTATAGATGTGGGATGTGATGGTTATAGGAGAGCCAACTACAATCAGTTGTTCTCCTATCTACCTATGATGCCCTTTCACAGAGCCCAAATTCTCAACTCCTGGGATCACATGTTCTGGAGCTTCAAATCCTATCCAGCAATCTCAGTGCTAGCTCATGGATTTTCAAGCAACCTCAACTTTTCCTGAAAGCTGATCACAAATGGCCCTTCTTCAGAAAATGGGCATGAGGTACAAACAATCCCAATCTCTTTCAGGGTTAATCACTGTCCACAATCATTCTTCAACCAATTCTATGAATTGCCAAGATGGTTGGAAGTGATTCTTCATCCACTCAATCAATTCCCAGTTACAGAATCCCAACATTCTGTAATTGATGAACCAAATATGCCCAACTTTATTTTGATACAATCTCCTATCATCTCTACGATTACTGATTCGAGCCCAATCGTAGAGTCACCTCCTCCTGAAGCCCAACCTCACACACCAGCCCCTCCATCAGATATCTCATCCTCGTCCTCTAATGAATATTTCAACCTTGATCTTGCTCTCTACATTATGCAAGATCAATACACGAGAGCCCCTCCTCCAAATAGTCCACAACTCCTTGAACTCATATCAGATCTTCCCACCAAAACAGAGTTGTCTAAAGCATCCAAAAAGGTGACCAAGGATATACAAGAAGAACTTGAAGCTCACTCAGATCTTGTTCAAATAAGACTAATTAATCTGATCAATATTTTCAACACTCTCCCAAGTACCTTATGTTCTGAGCTAACAAAGAAGCTTAGGGAGATCATAAAGGAGATGCTTAAGAGCATAAATGACCGGGATCAAATCCACTTTCAAGCTGCTAAGAGACACATAGATGTTGTTCTCATTTTACAGAATACTCAGGAGTCGCAGAACAACCTTATGATGGAAAGTATCTCGAATCTACAAACTGCACTGAAAGAATTTCAAGGATTCTCCATGGGTCAAATGAAACAGACAGAAAATGTCCTGGCCATTCTCCAGAAGAGGGAAGCTCGATATGATTCTCTGATTAAAGAGAACCGTGAAGACATTGCTCAATCCCAGAGTTAGCTCAACGAACTTGTCCAAGGCATGACTCGCCTATCTGAAGACATTCGAGCCCTTGATGCTGACATAAAAGGGGAGAATAAAGGGAAAGGAGAAAAAGGCAAGAGCAGAGGCACATTCATCGATCAATCATCAAGGAGCCCTCCTACAAGACAGCCTCACCGTCAGACTCCACATCAGACTCCACGATATGAACAGCAGCCAATTATCATGGCTCAACCACTAAGGAGTCAAGGGCCTTCTCCCAGCTCACAAGAAGTGACCACCACATGCCTAAGAATGCCAATCGGAGATCCTGCATTCATGAATAGGCATAATCATCATGAAAGACCAAGTCAAAGCGAGCTGGAAGATATAGCACGAAGAGACGAAGTGAGCAGGAGAAGAAGAGCTGAGGAGTATGCAAATCCTCTGAGGAACAAGAGGCAAAAGAAATAAAGATAAGTTGAAACTAAATTCTTATTGATGTAACTAAGCTTAATTGTAATATATATCTTTACAAACATCAATAAATTTATGCTTATTTCCTCAATTGCATTTTTTCCTAACTTTTCTGGTTTTATTATAAATTTCTTTCATTTCTCCCTAAATATATTTCACATTCCCCTTAATTTTAATTAGCATATTTTTGGATGTTTTATTTTATAAATGACTTAATTATAAATAAAAATTTATTTGATATTATTTACAAAAATAATTAAATATATTGTTTATTTATTTTCTTATTTTTTGGCACACTTTTTAAATTTATATTATACTTTAAAAAAAAAATTTCATTTTCTTCATAAAAAATTTTCTCTAAATCCACATAATCACTGTCACGTCACACAAGGACGTCACATCAGCTTTTTTTTGGACAACTCAGCAGCTTAGCTGTCCTTTTCCGTTAAAGTCAACCTGACTTAACGGTTTTTTTAACTTTATGTTAGAAAAGTTGAGTACAACGAGTTGACTGTAAGAAAAAAAGTTCAATGACCCATTTATAAGTTGACATAAAGTACAGTGACTTAGAAAATATTTAACCTTACAAATATACATTAAGCATTTTATCGTCAAATTTAAACATCCAGCTTCTAACACTATATAAGGACAACAATTTCAAGCGTAAAAATAGAACAAAAAAATCAAGTCCAAGTGTTGAAAACTCTGAGTTCATACAAACTTTACCCTACGATTCCAAGAAATAATTTCTGCTGCTAAGTTAATCGAAAAGGATCATATAACAACTTAGTCGCACCTTTATACAAACATATTTTCTTAGTGATCGACAAAATCTTAGTGCTTTTTTGTAATTTAAGTCTGTGTGACTTGAAAAATTCTTTGTGAATCAGTTGTGTAAAAGTTCTTAGTGGACTGTAATTTTGGTGATCATCTTCCTTACTTGAATATCCCTACTCGCGAAATAAAAGAGAGGATTAGGAGACTTTTGTGCTCTCTACCGTTTAAAAATTCCTATGTTCTTTACTTTCTGCATTTTACATTTTGTTACTCTACGTTTATTACTGTGACTTATCTCTACAATTGTTCACTAAATTTAGAGCTGTGTTTTCTGATAATCTTTGAAAGTTTTTCAAAATATAATTACGTTGTGCTTAATCTATCAATTAATTTGTTTAACTGATTTAGTAATATCTCTTTTTAAAAAATTAAAAAAATCTATTAAACCCCTCTTATACATCTGTCTTTTGGGAATAATAATTTTGATTTTCTTCTATTTTACTATAAAAAATAATTTATACTAATAGTCTGTGCAAGGCACGAGTTGTTTCTAAAAATGATTTAGTTAAAAATTTCCTTCTTACAACTCTCATAAGTATTTTTTTTTTGTACTTTTATATGAATAATTTGTTTCAATAAATATGTTTACTAAATAATGTTTTTTTAGTAAATATTATATTCCCTAAATAAAGCAAGGTCAACAAAAGTCATTAACTTTTCTCTTATTAGTAACACACTTGTACCAAATATGACATGACTACATAAGAATCCAATATTTAGCATACATATATAACAACCAAGAAATGCGTCTTTCTTTTTGCTTTTACCAAGATAAAGTATCACATTCATGCATGACAAATATGCATACAAATTGATAATATATGAATTAGCATGCATACATTTATTCTTAATAGAATACTTTTAAAGATTCTTTTTTTATCTTACATTAAATGTGAATAAATAACCGAGTCAACTCATTAAATTTCTTAATTATGTGTGATGACTAACCAAGTCAACTCACAATTAATTAATAATTAATATCAGCTGATCTTCTTTATCTGCTTTTATATATAATAAAGATAAGGAATTGTTAAATCCACAACACTTTGTTATTTTCACAACAAAAGTGTCGCTGTAGATGTATAGCTACGGTGAAAACCGTCGCTATAGGATCTATAACGACACTTTTGTTGTGAAAATAACATTTTTTGTTGTGGATTTAACAATTTCCTAAAGATATTGATAGATTAATTTGATGACGAATTTGAATCGCGTGAAATCCTAAACATAATATAAAATAATAATTAATTCTTTCCGGACGCCCTTATGTAAACAGTAGAGGATGAACATGTAACAGCTCAGGTAATAATAATTCACAAATTTGTGCAGCAACCAGATTAGGAAGGGGGAACAAAACAAGTTGTTTTCTCATATAGGCTTATTCTCTTGCCAGATACATGTATATAAAATTGTAATGAAAAGTTAAAAAGCACAAAAGTACAGATATTCCGATTGAAAACCATCTTTTCTGTTATAAAGGTAGCGAGAATTCAATTTACATTAGAAATGTATATGCCAGAATGATCTTATAGATCTCTGTGCGTGACAAAAATCACCACCACCTGTTCTGCTACGCCTTGCTGGTATTTGGGTTTGTAACTGGATTGTGTTTCGAGGGCCTTACCTGAGGAGATATTTAATCAAGAATCGACAATCATCTCGTTGTTGGGAGAAGCTGAACTCACAGGAACCATTTCCATATCGATTGGCGCGATGACTTTATCTTTCTTATTATTCTCCACATTCTCAAGTTTCATTCTCTGGAAAAATAAGATCAAAATCAGTAAAAGAAAAATGGTAACCAAATATAATCTGTTTCATGTCGTAGAAATCAAGATAGCCGTTACAAAAACATAAAATGATGATCACTTGCCATTTCCTCCAATTAATTTAAAATATATTTCCAAATTTATATGCACCAAATTTCTAAGGATGGATTTATGCCTCAAGTCTTTCCGAGTTTATTGTTTGGTAGCAATGATCGAGGCACTGCCACACTGGTGTTCCTAGTGAAAGGAGAAGTAAACTTGGCTGACAAAGGTGTAAGATTTGTTTATAGCTATACACTGTCACAATTATCTTTATATTTATATCTGTGACGCCCCCAAAATAGGTATACACCACCCATTCTGAATTGTCAATACATGGTACAGAAACAACTATAGCTTTATTATTACAACAGTAAAACTGTGAGTTTGAATACAAATATTATCTTCTAGACAATATCTATACTCAAATAAATCCTCATCACATTTATTGATACATTATTTTATAAAAATGGTGAGGACTACTAAACAACTCTCTCTAGAACCTTCATTCCATACCCCAGGCTGTACTTCGCTATATTCTCGTTTCACGAGAAGAAAAATGGAACAAAAAGGAAAAGGGTGAGCTCAACTAGCCCAAGAAAGAATATTATGACTAAGATAATATACAACAAATTATCGTTAGTCTTCAACAGGAAAAATCTAATAGAATACAATAGACAATAAGTTTTAAATCAATATTCATGAATGAAATAATAATTCATTAGAAGAGTTAAGTAGAGAATGCAAACTACTATCTTCTATGTATGAATTTAAAAGTTCATCGTCTATCTTTTATCCCTGTAACATCAATCAATATATATCTGGAATCAACCATTCATCTTTGCACTACAGGCCAAAGATATTCATCAGTTGATCATGTTCATTTAAACATCTGTTCATCTTTGCACTACGAGCCAAATATATTCATCAGAAATCATTCATCTTTGCACTACAGGCCAAAGATATTCATTAATATCATCATTTAAGACTGAGGATGATGAAAAATATTTTTAAAGAAACGAATCCAGTGAAACAAAATGACAAGGATTAAGGATTAAGGATTCGTACTTTGTTTTATCCATGTCCAAAAAAATACTTCGAAAATAATCATAGTGGTGTAAAATTCAAGAATGATCAAAACATGGATACAATCAAAGCTAGTAACCATAATAGACATTTTGGACAAAAAGGAAAAATTTTATTTTTCGGTGAATAGTGCCGTATTCGTGAATAGTGCCGTATACATGAATAGTGTCGTATACGTGAATAGTAACCCAGACACAAAAAGTTTCAAATTTGATAAAAAGTTCAACCAATATTTTGGCATAATGATATCGAAGAAAATAATACCATTTCATGAAAGAAATAACATCCCTTACCTCAAAATAACCGTATTTACGACTAAATTTGGTATAGTCTTGTGAAACTCATACCAGATATAGCAACACTCAAAGTATACTGACAAGAATACGCTCGACAATATAGAGAGAAAAAAAAAACTTGTTTCAGGTATGATTTTCAATTCTAACTTAGCCCTCTATTTATAGGAAAATACTAGAACGCCAAAGGAGACTAAAATATTAAAATAATATTTAATTTTTTTTTTCTTCCTACTGTTAGAGTTTATGCCCTAGAGGCCAATTATTTGATATAATTGTTTAACGTTTTGATATTATATTTGATTGAATAAATATATGATTTTATTATGGTTTTATTTACTGCGTAATATAATTGTTAACATAATAAAATTCCTTAGAATAGTGATACAAATTATATAAATTCAAGTATGTGACTTGAACATGAGATTATATATTACCATTAGTATCGTTGTTCTTAAATGTCCCTGAATCGAGTATCATTGTTGATGGGACAACAATGATGCATTGAGACTAAGATGTGGATCGATCACGACCAAATCTCATTAATTAAATATATGAGATATTAAGTCAATGCATAGGTACATGTTGAGAACGATGTAATTTGATGCACCCCACCATGAGAATTCTATATGGAGCATTATGCGAAGTGTCATTAGCAATTCTCATAGTAGTGACATGATGATGTAATGGTCCTCCGACCACGAAATCGCTTATATTACTACACGAGAATTTATGTACTTTGATATCATCAAATGTCACCTTTAATAGGGTGGACTATAAAGGTGATTATTGGGTTCATCATTAATCGTGTGAGAAATATGAGTGATCTAGATGGAATTTAATCATCCTATATATTATGGGTGATATCCATAGAGCCTCTTGATTGAGTAGACTATAAAATGCATGGCCATGCTCAAATAGTGATTTGTTTCATATAGTCTACTCTATCGATCAAGAAAACTTCAGATTAAATTATGAAGAGTATGACACATTCCATGACTCGAGTTTAATCTAGGATATTAAGGTTAAAAGGATTAAATTACATTGAAACATTGGTCACAAAATGGTTGCATCGAATCATCGATCTTATTATTACTTGGGTAGCGATGATGCATTACTAGATGCCGCTCACGCTTATAATTTTATAATATGATTTTAAAATTATTGCCAACGTAATAATAACCTATAGGTCACACACACATAACGTTATTTAAAAGGGAATTAATTTAAATTTTAAGGATTTAAATATATTAATATGATTAATAGTATTTAAATCACGAATTTAAATTAAAAGGATAATTTGTATATATATGTATATTAATTAAGTAAGACTTAATTAAGAGATATATATATAAATTCGGATTTTATAAAATTAGGTTTTGATTTGATTAATTCCTTTTAACTACTATATATATGATATATAAGCACTACTTAGGGTAAGATATCATAATTGAAAAAACCTAGCCATTTCTTGAGAGAGAGACTAGAGAAAAACAGCTTTCAAAAATCCATTCCTTTAGGTGGCTAGTACCTGTAAGTCCTTCTTATTGCGAGAATCGTTCGACGGTTAAATGCGGCGTTCGTGTGGATCTGTAAAGCGCAATTGATCGGTTTGTATTGCGTTGGAGATTCGAGGCGATTTGGGTTTGATTCTCGTTTTTTGTTTATATATCTGGTATAATCTCTAAACCTCTGAATTAATTGATTTTCGCATGGATCCTGCTTTTGGGGTTTGAAATTGCTTTTAAAATTTTAATTTTATTTGTGCGTTTACGTAAGCGTTAAATGAAGGGTATCGAGCTACTTGCGAAAAAGATTAATTGATTACGTGTTTTAATTGTATTCGATATATATGATATATGATGATACATGTTTACCGATATAAAATTGAATATATGATATTCCGTTGTATGTGTATTACGGTAATATATATGATGATCATCGTTAATCGTATCTTTAATCGAAGGAATAACAATATAACTATTCTAATCGGATTAGAAGCATGAAGAATCGTTTTAATATGATTAATCGAAATCGGAAATATATGATAAATTTCAGGTGTCTTTGTTATTCGCTTTTAATATGATTAAATCGGCCCGGACATATATGATTTGTTATTATGGGTGTTTTGGTGGATTAAAATGTATGATTCTCAAACTGTTTGATTCAGTATGGAAAAATTCTGCAATACGAATGTAGTTCAAATTTTTTTCGGGGAGCCCTTCAACCCGCTCGTTAACCGGCCAATGAGACCACCACGGGTGATCGGTCGGTAGGACCCGCTGTGGGGGAGACCCCTCGACCCCCAGTCGTAATACACACGATGGTCGTGTCCCCTATATTTTATATATAGTTTTCTTTAATTATATATAAATTGTTATGTGCTTATTGTGATATCGTATGTTGCATGATTATGGCCTTTTGACCCATAGGTTAGTGGTTTTGGTTTTGAAATACGGCTTGCATGTCGTGCCTTTTCATAAATTCTAATGTAATATTCTCTTCTCATCTAAATCCCCTCGAATGTAACTCGAGGTTTCTTTATGTCATGTAATAATCAGAATTGATGAAGATGTCAAGATGGAGAACACAATGGAAAGATGATGATGGAGAGGAGGCGCGTGCTGTGAGGAAGATCCAAGGAAGTTATTTATTTTAAGATCTTTTACCACCTTAGATTGACCTTTCAATCTTTCATTAGCTTGAAAAGATTGACAATTGGATTGGGCCAATAATCGTGACACATTTAATTTTGCACTTTATTTATGCTTGTATGTCATATGATATGATTAATAATGTGTATGCTTAACAAGATTAAAATTGGTGAGATCTAAATTAATAAAATCCTCGTTAAATTATTAAGTCTAAATCGATGCCTTCCAATGAATAACACTTTCATCAAGACCTCGATCGATAGATGTAGGTTTGCCAAAGCAAAGTACCCTATTTATCTAGGTAAGATGCGATAGGATAATTGTGATATCCAAACTATTAAAATCATTGGGCCCGACTTAACTAAGTTATCTCAATAGATTGTGGACTTAGAGGCATAGAGTTTGGTTGGTACCATTAGATGGACTAGAAACAAATGTTGTTTACCAAACTATCCGGGAGTTATATATGATATAATTGACAAAGGGTTGTCTACCTAAATAATTATGTTTTGAGAGAATAGCCAAAGCTAACTTAAGGCATAATGAAATATGGATCTTGCTCACTAGAAAGATTTAATAGAAAATGTTTTCCTAATTAATGGTGAGGGCTATTAATTTGAATAAAATAGTGGGAGGTATATTTTGAATGTACTATTATCAATTATATAATATCAACTCGTAATTTGACTTATTATTGTTGCACTTATAAATTGTAGATATCAAATGGCAAACAACAACAACACAAATAGTCTTTCATTACGATCACCTTGAAAAGGACAAGCTAAGTGGAATTAATTTCCTTGGTCGCATAGGAACTTGAGGATTGTCCTCAAACAAGAGCGTAAGTTATATGTCCTCGATGGGCCCATTCTGCAAAGACCAGTTGTCACATGCACCACGTCATGGAGCATAATGCTTACAAGAAGCATCAAGATGATGCTCGGATGTGAGTTGTGTCATGCTAGCAACCATGAACGCCGAGCTTCGTAAGCAACATGAGTTGATGGATGCTTATGAGATGATCGAGCATCTCAAGAAATTGTTCAAGGGCATGCTCGACGGAGAGGTATGATATGCAAGCGCGTTGTATCAACCGCAAAATGGGTGAACGTGATCCAGGTTGGTCCACATGTCTTTGAAAATGATTGGGTATATTGAGTACCTTGATAGGTCAGGTTTTCCAATCACTCCTAAGCCCAAACCGACCTTGTTTTGCAATCTTTGAATGAAGACTACTCTCAATTTGTTATGAACTATCTTATGAATGAAATTGAAACCCCTTATCGAGTTGTTGAGCATGTTAAGAACTGCCGAGAACAACATGAAAAAGGCAGGACCCGCTCCCATAATGATGGTGCAAAAGGGGAATGCTAAGGGAAATTGGAAAGGCAAAAAGAAGATAGGATCTAAATCTTTTGCCAAACCCAATTCCAAAACCAAACAGGCTTTAAAACCTAAAGGTGGGGTGGCTAAAGAAGGTGAATGTCACTTCTGTGGAAAACCTGGACACTGGAAAAGGAATTGTCATGCTTATCTGGAAGAAGTGAAGAAAAGAAAAGGAAGTACGACTTCTGATTCAGGTATATATGTTATAGAAGTCAACTTATCTACTTCTACATCATGGGTATTGGATACTGGATGTGGTTCTCACATTTGTGTTAATGTGTAGGGACTCCGAAGGAGTAGAACTTTGACGAAAGGAGAGGTTGACCTACGAGTTGAAAATAGAACAAAAGTTGCTACACTGGCCGTAGGAACTTATCATTTATCTTTGCCCACTAGGCTAGTTTTAGAATTAGAAGATTGTTATTTTGTGCCTGCTATAAGCAAAAACATTATTTCGCTTTCTTGTTTGACAAGAAAGGTTTTTCATTTATAATAAAGAACAATCGTTGTTTGTTTTACTTAAATGATATTTGTTATGGTGTCGCATAATTGTTTAATGGTCTCTATATTCTTGATTTAGAAATGCCTATCTATAACATAAATACAAAACGATTTAAATCAAATGATTCAAATCCGACATATCTCTACGCATGCATTGTCGTTTAGGCCATATAAATGAGAAACGCATATCCAAACTCCATAAAGATGGGTTCTTGGATTCATTTGATTTTGAATCATATGAGAAATGCGAGTCTTGTTTATTAGGCAAGATGACTAAAGCCCTTTCACTTTGACACATGTTGAACGGGCTAGCGATATATCGGGACTTATACATAGTGATGTATGTGGACCCATGAGTTCGTTAGCAAGAGGTAGGTTTTATTACTTCATTACATTTATCGATGACTTTAGTAGATATGGATATGTGTATCTTATGAGACACAAATCCGAATCCTTTGAAAAGTTCAAAGAATTCAAGAATGAAGTTCAAAACCAATTTGGCAAAGCATAAAAGCCCTTCGATCCGATCGAGGAGGTGAATACTTAAGCCAAGACTTTGATGACCTTCTAAAGGAGTGTGGTATTATATCACAACTCACTCCACCTAGAACACCGCATGATGGAATGGTGTATCCGAGAGGAGGAATCGAACCTTGTTGGACATGGTACGATCAATGATGAGTCATGCGCAGATCTTCCAATAAGCTTCGGGGTCATGCCCTAGAGATAGCGTTCATTCACATTCACACTTAACCGTGTTCCTACAAAGACGGTTCGTAAGACACCATATGAAATGTGGACTGGGAAACGCGTCCTAGTATGTCGTTCATGAAGATTTGGGGTTGCGAGGCGCTCAGAAACGCGTCAATTCGACAAGCTCTCGACCCAAATCGACAAATGTAATTTTCTCGGGATACCCAAAGGAAACAAAAGGATATTATTTCTACAAACCTTCCGAGAACAAGTGGTTGTTGTTGCTCGAATCGGGTATTTTTCTAGAAAGAGAATTTGTCTCTAAAGGAAACAATGGGAGGAAAGTAGAACTCAAGAAATTCGAAAACCACAAAATATCATTAAACTCGAAGTTGAACATGAGCGGGAACCACAAGAAATTGTGGAAAGTGAACTCGCTTTCAATTACACAAGTCATTCAGAGATCCGGTAGGACACGCCAAGAGCCCGAGAGATATTATGGATATCTTGTGACTCAAAAGCGACGATGTGATGCTTTCATAGATCAAGATGAGCCCGCTTCTACCAAGAAGCTATGAATGGACTAGATTCTCGAGAAATGGCTTGAAGCCATGAAATGCGAGATGGACTCCATGTATACTAAACCAAGTATGGACTCTGGTTGATCCACCAAGGGGTAAAACCAATCGGTGCAAGTGGGTTTTCAAGAAGAAAACCGATATGGATGGTAATGTACAAACCTATAAAGGCCGATTGGTAGCAAAAAGGTTTCAAACAAATTCAAGGTGTCGACTATGATGAAACCTTCTCTCCAAAGGGCAATGGTTAAATCCATCGATCTTACTTGCTATCATTGCGACTTTTTATGATTACGAAATCGCGGATGGATGTCAAAACCGCTTTCCTTAACGGAAATCTCCTTGAGGATGTGTATATGACACAACCCGAGGGTTTTGTCACTCGAAAGGATGTTGGAAAGGTATGTAAGTCTGCAATGATCCATTTATGGATCAAGCAAGCCTCTCGAGTTGGAATCTTCGATTTGATGAAGCGATCAAAGAATTTGGCTTTATTAAAAATGAAGATGAACCTTGTGTATATAAGAAGGTTAGTGGGAGTCACATCAGATTCCTAGTATTATATGTTGATGACATATTAATTATTGGGAATGACATTCCTTCCTTACAGTTTGTAAAAACATGGTTAGGAAAATGTTTCTCCATGAAAGATTTGGGCGATCTCAGCTTACATTTTAGGTATCAAGATCTATAGAGATAGATCAAGAAAAATGTTCTACTTAAGTCAAAGTACATATATTGATAAAGTGTTGAAACTGTTCAAAGATGCAAGAGGCGAAAAGAGGAAACTTACCCATGACTCATGGGTGTAAAGATCTCTAAGGCCCAATGTCCTAAATCACAAGATGATGAGAGAGGCGTATGAGAAAGATCCCTTATGCTTCTAAGAATTGGATCTATCATGTATGCAATGATATGTACTTCGTCTGGATGTCTCAGATGCTTTGAGCACGATTTAGCGATACCGATCGAATCCGGTGAAAGGTCATCGACAAAGATCGAGAAGAATATCCTCAAGTACCGAAAAGGACTAAGGATTCATTCTTGGTATATGGAGGTGAAGACGAACTAGCGGTAAAGGGTTACACAGATGTTAGTTTCGGACCGACAATGATGACTATAAGTCTCGATCGGGTTTTGTGTTTTCCTTAATGGTAGTGTTGTTAATGGAAAAGTTCAAGCAAGAGAGATGATGATTCTACAACAGAGGGTCGAGTATATTGTCGCTTCTAGTGCAACCCAAGGAGGTCAGATGGATTAAAAAGTTCATCATCGACTTGGTGTTGTTCAACCATTGTTGATCCGGTTGCTTATCTTTGTGATAATAATGGAGCCATCAGACAAAGCTAAGGAACCCAGATCTCACCAACGATCCAAGCATATACTTAAAGCGGTACCATCTCATCTCGTGAAATCATTGATAGAGGAGATGTACATATAGGAAGAGTGCCAACAGATGATAATGTTGAAGATCCACTAACCAAGGCTTTGTCGCAGCAGAAGCTAGACGACGGTCACACTAGTTCCAATGGGTATTAGATACATGAGTGATTGACTTCTGGTGCAAGTGGGAGACTATTAGAGTTTATACCCCAGAGGCCAATTATTTGATATAATTGCTTAACGCTTTGATATTATATTTGATTGAATAAATATATGATTTTATTATGATTTTATTTATCGCGTAATATAATTGTTAACATAATAAAATTCCTTAGAATAGTGATACAAATTATATAGTTTCAAGTATGTGACTTGAACATGAGATTATATATTACCATTAGTATCGGTGTTCTTAAATGTCCTTAATCGAAATATCATTGTTGATGGGACAACAATGATGCATCGAGACTAAGATGTGGATCGATCGATGACCAAATCTCATCGGGTCATAAATATATGAGATATTAAGTCAATGCATAGTACACATGTTAGAAAACGATGTAATCGATGCACCCACCATGAGAATTCTATATGGAGCATTATGCTTTAAGTGTCATTAGCAATTCTCATAAAGGATAATGATGTAATGGTCCTCCGACCACGAAATCGCTATATTACTACACGAGAATTTATGTACTTTGATATCATCAAATGTCACCTTTAATAGGGTGGACTATAAAGGTGATTATTGGGTTCATCATTAATCGTGTGAGAAATATGAGTGATCTAGATGGAATTTAACCAACCTATATATTATGGGTGATATCCATAGGCCTCTTGATTGAGTAGGACTATAAAATGCATGGCCATGCTCAAATAGTGATTTGTTTCATATAGTCTACTCATCGATCAAGAAAACTCGATTAAATTATGAAGAGTATGACACATTCCATGACTCGAGTTTAATCTAGGATATTAAGGTTAAAAGGATTAAATTACATTGAAACATTGGTCACAAAACTATTGTTGATCGAATCATCGATCTTATTATTACTGGGTAGCGATGATGCATTACTAGATGTCGCTCACCATTTATAATTTTATAATATGATTTTAAAATTATTGTCAACGTAATAATAACCTATGTAGGGTCACACACATAGAACGTTATTTAAAAGGGAATTAATTTAAATTTTAAGGATTTAAATATATTAATATGATTAATAGTATTTAAATCACGAATTTAAATTAAAAGGATAATTGTATATATGTATATTAATTAAGTAAGACTTAATTAAGAGATATATATATATAAATTCGGATTTTATAAAATTAGGTTTTGATTTGATTAATTCCTTTTAACTACTATATATATGATATATAAAGCAGCCTACTTAGGGTAAGATATCATAATTGAAAAACCCTAGCCGCTTCTTAGAGAGAGACTAGAGAAAAGCAGCTTCAAAAGTCCATTCCTTTTGGTGGCTAGTACCGCAAGTCCTTCTTATCAGCAGTAATCGCTCGACGGTTCGCGGCGTTGCTGGTGGATGGATGATACAGAGAGGCGTAATCTGCTTTGTATCAAGGTTGAGATTCGAGGCGCAATCGGCTTCAGATTCTCGCTTTTTGTTTATATCTGGTTTAATCTCTAAACCTCTCAATTAATTGATTTTCGCATGGATCCTGCTTTTAGGGTTTCAAAATTGCTTTAAAATTTTAATTTCACGCAGATTTTACGCGTAAAGCCCAACACCTACGTCTCCTTTGAATTCAAACCACCACCAAAGATGCTTTAATTGAAAAAATTTGGCAGCCCACATGTCTAATAAAAGAGTGGGTCCCACCCAATTTTAATAAAAATCATTTTATTTTCCAAACTTCAACAATTCATAGAAAATAGACCGCTTGTCGAAAAAATACTAATTTTATGTTCATTCTCGCTCAAAATCGAATTCTCTACAACTTTGTAGTTTTGAGTTTTTCCAAATTCCCAACCGAAAATATCCGAAATTCACAAACGGATGATTTTTAATACTTCCAATTCGACAAAATACTGATAAAACACCTCAGCATTAATTCCTTCAATTATATCCACATAAAATAAATAAATTCATCATTTATATCAAATAAATATTTCATTATCATATAAATCAATAATTAATTATTCACAAATAATATTACGTAATCACAATTATGATGACGGTGCCGCTCCTGGAAAGAGGGGCTTTCCAATAAGGATTCCTCCTACTAAATACAAGCCTTGATTAGGTGACCAAACCTCTCCTTAGATGTAACTTTCTAGACATTGTCAATAATGTTATCTCGATAATATTATTCAAATAATATGAATTATTGATCCGATAATGGAAAATACCGTCTTGATGACAACAATAATAATATAAATATCAACGCACAATTATTGAATCAATAAAATAAAATAATGAACAAGAATTATCGTAATAATTATCGAGTAAAGTGCCTTCTTACGCATTTAATCAATAATTCAACAATATTGTCTTAATACTGCAGTATATTCTTTGTCAAGACCACCCATGTTATCAGTATTTTAACCACCGTGTAACCCAACAAAGGCTAATTGTAACAATTTACGTCGTTATTTATAAAACTCAATCTTTGTCGTTTTCTTTCATCCAATCGTTTTTTTTCAAGTTATGGGGCCCACAAATGGATGCGCTGTCATCGCATTTAATATTGCCCCGACAAAGAGAATATTCCACGACCAAACGAATATTCCCTAAAAAGTGAATATTTTAATAACCACTTGTTTATTTTGCAAAATTGCACATTTCACCCATAACTAAAGCATTATATCAAATTACCACCTTATTAATCAAGAATAATAATTAGAGGAAATTCGATTTTATTTATAAAAAGTTGGGGTCTTACAACCTCCCTCCTTATGAAATTTCGTCCTCGAAATCGACGTGCGACGCACTGTGTATCGAAAAGGTGAGGATACCTCATTTTCATTTTCGACTCCAACTCCCACGCCATTTCCTCAATAGCATGGTTCCTCCACAAAACCTTAACTTGTGGTATAATCTTGGTGCGTAGGACATGTTCTTTCCTGTCCAAGATCTTAACAGGTACCTTTTCGTACGTTAAATCTTCGGCTATCTCGTCTGGTTCTAACACAATAATGTGGTTCGGATCTTTCACATATTTACGAAGCATAGATATATGAAAAATATTATGAACACGAGACATGTTTGGAGGTAACGCGAGTCTATAGGCCCACGCTTCCTATTCTTGGCCAAGAATCTCAAATGGACCAACAAACCTTGATTGAACTTTCCTCTTTTTCCAAATCTTGTAACTCCTTTCCATGGAGCAACACGTAATAATACATGATCTCCAATATTAAACTCCACGTCCTTTCTACATGAAGATCGGCGATAACTCTTTTTGTCAATCTTGTGAGGTTTGAATCGTTGTCGAATCATTTGGATCTTTTCTCGTAGTCATGCGTACTAATTACGGTCCCAACAACGTTGCTTCTCCCCCACTCGTCCCCAAAGATATCGAGAACGACATTTTCGGCCCATACAACGCCTCAAATGGAGCCATGCCTATACTTGCTTGATAAACTGTTGTTGTAAGAGAATTCCACCAAAGGCAAGTACTTATCCCAACTTCCTTTGAAATCTAGAACACGAGTCTTAATAGATCTTCAAGGGTTTGAATAGTCCTCTCGATTGTCCGGTCCATTTAAGGATGGTATCTTTGAAATAATCAGAAATCGCGCCCATAGCTTTTCTGCAAGCTAACCCAAAATCTTGAAGTGAATCTTGGGTCACGATCCAAACTATGGATATTGGCATGCCATGCAATCGCACAATCTCATTCACGCATATACGAAAGCAAGACGCTCAAGGAATAAGTTTCTCGTGTCGGCAAGAAATGAGCGGACTTGGTTAATCTATCAACAATAACCCAAATCGCATCTACGCCTTGAGAAACCTTGGGAAGACACATGTGAAATCCATTGTAATGTGTTCCCACTTCCATTCCTAAATCTCAAGTGGTTGCAATGGACCCTTTGGCACTTGATGTCTCGCTTTTACTTGTCGACAAGTTAAACACCTCGAGATAAACTCTGCGATCTCTCTTTCATATTGTTCCACTAAAATGTATATCGAATATCATGATACATTTTGGTACTCCCTGTGATGGATTGCAAATCGGGTGTTGTGTGCCTCCATCATGATTCTATGCTTCAAGTCGTAATCATTAGAACGCAAAGTCTAGAGTTAACTCAAGTATTCCTTCCTCATCGATTCTTGCTTCTAGAATACCACCTTCTTTTTTCTTTCTTCTTCATTTGTATCAACCCCAGTCCGTAATCTCGAAAGCAAATAATAACTTTATCAATTAAAGCCTTACTTCTACTCAGATATTCGTCATCATCATGGGACCCAGAGTCTTTAATTCTACTTCCATCCTTTGTAAGTCATACAAAATGGGCCTTTGTGTTGACAATATTGCACTCAGACGCATATGATCTTCTACTCAATGCGCCGCCTACTACGTTCGCTTTTCCGTGATGATATCAATAGTGTGATCGTAATCTTTCAATGACTCCACCAACGTCGTTCTTGCGCATGTTGATTTCTTTTTGGGTGAAGAAATATTTGAGGCTTTTATGATCCGTATAAATCTCCATTTTTCTCCATACGGTAGTGTCTCCAGATTTTCAACGCAAAAACGATCACGCTAACTCCGGATCATGAGTAGGATAATTCCTCTCATATTCCTTGAGTTGTCGTGAGGCATAAAGCTATGACTTTCCCACGTTGCATGAGAACACATCCTAACCCTTTGCACTGAAGCATCATCAGATATAACAAATCCATCCAAACCGGATGGTATTGCTGTAACAGTGCCAAATGAGTCTCCTCTTGAGCTCTTGGAAACTCTTCTCACATTCCTCGCTCCATATGAATTTTGTATCTTCCGAGTCACCGAAATTGAGTTATCGGAGTGGCGATTCGAGAAAATCCTTCCACGAATCTCCGATAATAACCAATTTAAGCCCGTAAAGTCACAGACTTCTGGCCACCGAATTCGGTTGCTCTCTAACTTTGTATTGCTTCAATCTTCACGGGTCCACAGATATACTCCTTGTTTTGACACCACGCGCCCAAGGAATGCTACTTCCTCGCCGAACTCGCATTTCTTCACTTGGCATAAAGTTTGTGTTCACGAAGTCTTTGTAGTACCGACTTCAAATGGTGCTCATGATCTTCACGGCTTTTGGAATAGATGAGGATGTCATCAATAAAGACAACAACGAATCGATCCAAATATTCCTCTAATACACTACGGTTCATCATATCCATGAAAGCAAAGCGGGAGCATCGGTCAATCCAAAAGACACGACTAAGAATTCATAATGCCCGCATCGAGTCCTGAAGGCGCCTTTGGAATATCCTCGCTTTAATCTTCAAATGATGATATCCGAACGAAGATCGATCTTTGAAAAAAAATTGTGCTCCTTGAATCGGGTTGAATAGTCATCAATGCGAGGTAGCGGATACCTATTCTTGATGGTGACATGGTTCAATTCTCAGAGTCGATATAAAATCGCATACTCCGCCTTTCTTCTTTACTGAATAAAACAGAGCACCCCAAGGAGATGTACTAGGACGAATGAAACCGATGTCTAATAACTCCTCAGTAGTTGGACTTTTAACTCCTCAAGTTCAATAGAGTCATTCGATATGGGTTTTAGAAATGGGTTTTGTATCCGCTTGAGGTCAATAAAGAATTCAACATCACGCTCGGGGTAAACCGAGAAGCTCTTGAGAAATACGCCGTGAATTCTCTAACCACGTAAATATTATTTAAATCGACTTGTCTTTATTCAAATCCATAACATGGGCTAAGAAAGCTTGACATCCGCTTTTCAATAAACGAATAGCTTTGTGGCTTGATATGATGATGATCGATTTTAGTGGTTTAGTGGTTTGAATTAGTATGACGAGTTGGTTAGAATATGAAAAGTAACAACCTTTACGAAAACAATCAATTTTGGCATGATGAGTGGTTAACCAATCAATTCCTAAAATCACATCAAAAGCAAGTATCTTTAAAGAGATAAGATCAACGGTAATGTGATAGTGCCAACTTGGATCATGCAAGATTTATAAACCAGTAGATGTAACGGGGTTTCACCCAACGGAGTTTCAACAGATAAATCAAAATCTAATTTCTCCGGTCAAGTTTAAACGTTGAGCACAAGCGGGAGAGATAAAAGAATGGGTAGAACCCAGATCTAATAAGGTATAAACTTCGCAAGAATTCAAGATTAGCATACCCGTGATCACCTCGTTTGGGTTCCTCACGTTTTGCCACATTCGACAAACGCCTTCCGAGAACCGCCGATTTCGACTTATCCGGACAGACCCTTGAATCACCACTTCACCCGAACTTGGTTTCGCTATAGAACAATCTCGAGCGATGTGGCCTTCCTTTCCACAACAGAACATACCTTGGATTGTTGTGGATGATTTGGGTGATATGTCCCTCATTCCCGCATTTGTAATATTTAATCGGCGGTCGCTCCCCCCTAGAATTTGTTGTTGGTCTTTGGTCGGTGTCTTCTTTGATGTCTTCCGTCGTCTGTTGTTGAATCTCCTCTTTCAAATTTCTACTTGACTCACCTCTCCTATTATCATGTCCACGATTACCACCGAGTGGTTACCGCCTTTGTCCGTATTTTTCCCTCCTCATTGGTTATCATCGCTCGATAATCTAGCATCGAAATATGACCTCAGTTGTGGTCTCTCTGGTTGAGTATACTCACTATCTCGCTCTAATAATTGAGCCATGTTTACAACATCCGAATAGAGAAAATTTATGAGAAATGAGATATTGTCGTACACGGGTTTCAAACCTCTCGTAAACATTCGCGTCATACGCTCCTCATTCTCCACCAAATGAGGTGAAACTCGGATAACTCGCAAACTTTGCCTCGTCTTTGAGACACCGCCATGTTATTTTGTTCCAATCGATGAACTCCACTTCCTTCATATAATGAACACTTTCGTGAAAGTATTTGTCATTAAATAGTTTCTGAAACGCTCTCCCAAGACACGCCGAAAGTGCGGAATTTGGGTACGCCTTCACGCACTCCTACCAATGAGTCGCGCCTCGCCACTTTAACATAAAGGTGGCGAATGGAACCTTCTGTTCTCCGTGCATCCCAAGACATCGAATATCTTGGTAATTTACTTGACCCATGTTTCGCCATGATCGGATCTGGCTTTCCCTTAAATTCGGTGGTCCCAACTCTTTGAATCGCTTGTTTTGATAACCCGTGAATTGCTATCATTTTCTCCTATATTTTGAACACGAGTCTCCTCGTCTGCGATTTTTGCATGAATCGCAAAAAGCTTCTAAACATCGCATCATTCATCGTTTGCTTTCAGAAGGTTGTTTACAGAGAGGAATATCGCCTTCGATGCACGCTTCTCCCGGTTTGTGACTAAAGGTGTCTCCACAGTCCCATACAGTCCATTGTTAACGTTCTCAACTGCCATCTTAAATACTGTCATAAAACAAAGGTTAATTAAACAAATTAACATGTCACATAATATCCCTATATTATGACCTGACCAACAAATAAGCTTAGGTAGGACACACTAGCGAAGGATTTACTCATCTCTCCCCTCCTAGTTCTATTCCTCGATCTCCGCCAAAGATCATATCCTAAGCTCGATACCAACTATGACGCCCCCCCAAAATAGGTATACATCACCCATTCGAAGTTGTCAATACATGGTATGTAAACAACTACGACTTTATTATTACAACAAGAAAAAGCTGGAGTTTGAATACAAATATTATCTTCTGCATAATATCTATACTCAAATAAATCCTCATCACATTTATTGATACATTATTTTACAAAAATGGTGAGGACTACTAAACAACTCTCTCTAGAACCTTCATTTCATTCCCCTACTCGCTATATTCTCCCTTCCTGAGAAGAAAAATAGAACAAAAAGGAAAAAGGTGAGCTCAACTAGCCCAGTAAAGAATATTATGACTAAGATAATATACAACAAATTATCGTTAGTCTTCAACAGGGAAAAATCTAATAGAATACAATAGACAACAAGTTTTAAATCAATATTCAAGCAATGAAAATAATAATTCATTAGAAGAGTTAAGTAGAGAATGCAAACTACTATCTTCTATGTATGAATTTAAAAGTTCATCGCTCTATCTTTTATCCCTCAGAACATCAATCAATATATATCCGAATCAACCATTCATCTTTGCACTACTGAGGCCAAAGATATTCATCGATTGATCATGTTCATTTAAACACTGCTCATCTTTGCACTCACGAGCCAAATATATTCATCAAAATCATTCATCTTTGTACTACAGGCCAAAGATATTCATTAATATCATCATTTAAGACTGAGGATGATGAAAAATATTTTTAAAGAAACGAATCCAGTGAAACAAAATGACAAGGATTAAGGATTAAGGATTCGTACTTTGTTTTATCCATGTCCAAAAAAAATACCTCGAAAATAATCATAGTGGTGTAAAATTCAAGAATGATCAAAACATGGATACAATCAAAGCTAGTAACCATAATAGACATTTTGGACAAAAAGAAAAATTTTATTTTTCGGTGAATAATGCCGTATTCGTGAATAATGCCAGATATCGTGAATAAAGGCCAGATATCGTGAATAGTAACCTCGACACAAAAAGTTCCAAATTTGATAAAAAGTTCAACCAATATTTTGGCATAATGATATCGAAGAAAATAATACCATTTGCGAAAGAAATAACATCCCTTACCTCAAAATAACCGCATTTCTTACATTGAATTTCGTATATAGTCTTTGACAAAAACTCGCACCGTATAGCAACACTCAAAGTATATTCACAAGAATACGCTCGACAATATAGAGAGAGAAAGAGAGAAAACTTGTTCCAGGTGTGATTTTCAATTCTAACTTAGCCCTCTATTTATAGCAAAATACTAAAACGCCAAAGGAGACTAAAATATTAAAATAATATTTAATTTTTCTTTTCTTCCTACGTCACCTTTGAATTCAAACCAGCCACCAGCATGCTTTAATTAAAAAAATTTGGCAGCCCACATGTCTAATAAAAGAGTGGGTCCCACCCAATTTTAATAAAAATCATTTTATTTTCCGAAACTTCAACAATTCATAGAAAATAGACCGTTTGTCAGAAAAATACGAATTTTATGTCCATTCTGCCTGAAATCGAATTCTCTACAACTTTGTAGTTTTGAGTTTTTCCAAATTCCCAACCGAAAATATCCGAAATCCACAAACAGATGATTTTTAATACTTCCAGTCCGACAAAATACTGATAAAACACCTCAGCATTAATTCCTTCAATTATATCCACATAAAATAAATAAATCCATCATTTATATCAAATAAATATTTCATTATCATATAAATCAATAATTAATTATTCACAAATAATATTACAGAATCACAATTATGACAACCAGTGCCGCTCCTCAGAAAAGAGGGGGGCTTTCAATAAGGATTCCTCCTTACTGGAGCGCAATTAGGTGACCAAACCTCTCCTTAGACAGAAACTTTCTAGACATTGTCAATAATGTTATCGATAATATTATTCAAATAATATGAATTATTGATCCGATAATGAAAAATACTTTGTGTTGACAACAATAATAATATAAAT
This sequence comes from Panax ginseng, assembly GCA_020205605.1. NCBI lineage: Eukaryota > Viridiplantae > Streptophyta > Magnoliopsida > Apiales > Araliaceae > Panax > Panax ginseng. Next base: position 128,855,130 of record CM035140.1, read on the forward strand.
ATCAACGCAAACAATTATTGAATCAATAAAATAAAATAATGAACAAGAATTATCGTAACAATTATCGAAAAGTGCCTTCACGCATTTAATCAATAATTCAACAATATTGTGCAATACCGCATGTTATCGCAACCACGCATATTATCGTATTTTAACCACCAGTGTAACCCAACAAAGGTTAATTCAGAATAATTTACGCCTGTTATTTATAAAACTCAATCTTTGTCGCTTTTTTTCATTCAATCGCTTTTTTCCGTTATGGGGCCCATAAATGGTCATACTGGCCGCATTTAATATTCCCCGACAAAGAAGAATATTCCACGACCAAACGAATATTCCCCAAGCAAAAATGAATATTTTAATAACCACTTGTTTATTTTGCAAAAATTGCACATTTCACCCATAATCAAAGCATTATATCAAATTACCACCTTATTAATCAAGAATAATAATTAGAGGAAGTTCGATTTTATTTATAAAAAGTTGGGGTCTTACAATATCCACCTGTGTGCACTGTCCTTTTCTTTTGTTGTTGTGGGGGACAAGGTAATTGCGTATTTTGTTCAAGGTTGTTCTAAAGAACCCCTCCAGGCCCGCTTTAAGGCTCTAGGAAGTCCTCTACCTCCTCAATTTGGCTAGGTGCCTAGCTAGGTCCCAGAGTAGCGAATCACCCAATACCACATCTATTTTAATAAAGGCTTTGAAGCTCTACAATACTTGAATTGAAAGTTGTAAATTTTAATTTTTTTGATAATTTTCATATATGGAATCGTTACATTTATTATATATTTTATATTGCATATAAAAATATATACAACAAAAGGACAAAAAAATGAGATCACCAAAGAAAAGGCCTAGACTTCGCCTAGGCAACCTACGCACTAGGTGCCCCCTTCGCAGTTTTCAGAACACTGATTTTATTTAACTCCCGAACACAATTAAAAGAGGATTTTCCACTTTGCCTTATTTCATCAAACTTTGAAAGCACTAGTATTAGAAAGAGCAAGAATAGAAACCTTTGTTGCCGTGGAAATGTCCTGTGTCATACAGGAAAACATATTTGCATAGTGCTTTGCGTCTCTTTTGTTGCTCTCAGCTTGAAGTTGTTTCAGTTTCTGCTGAACAGCCTTCACCTCTCTACATAGCATCAACCATTGTCCTCAAAAGGAACACAATAATAGGAGTGACATTAAGTAGTCAAGTAACTTGACAGTGATTAATGACTTGTGCATACCTGTTTAGGGGATCAGCCTCCAAAGCCTTCTTGATGTCCAATTCAGCCATGTGTAAATCTGAAGTTTCCATATGAGCTTGTGCCCGCCTGTACAAAGCTTTCACGTTGTTGAACTCAATATCTAGGACCTGTCAAATATAAAAATAACAGTAACATGATGCTTGAATTATAAAAGAAAAGCTTTCTAACTGAGGAATGAGGATTAAACTACAATAGTGCATGCAACTCATATGCAATCCTACTATTTACTTCAATTCTACATAATAACCTCTAAGAAATTGGATATTTATCATGTACAACTTTTCAAAGAAAAATAAAGGCCATCCTGAAAGAAAACCATGCCTGAACATGCCCGTTTCGCGAACCAAAATTATCCGCATTTTAGGTAACATTTCTTTGGAAACTAATAAAACTGTCGACTGTGATACAATTAAAAGCACCATTCTAACAATTTTGCTATTCAGTGAGTATGACATCAGTTTAACATAACAAGAAAGGGAAGAGGAGCTCCCTGGCCCCCCTCCCCCAAAAAATCTTCTCCCGCCACGATGATAATTAAAACAAAAACCACGACAGTCCACAGTGTGGAATATTCTAATACAAATCATTTAGACCAGCAGATATCTGTGTACTTTGCATTTTAATCATGTCCAAGCTACTTTTATAAGAAAATCATGTACTAGTTACAGGTAGAACTGAAGGGACTTCCAAGCACACCTCAGTTAACTTTATACTTTACCTGTGAACATAGCTTGATTGCTCCCTTGAAATCGTTCAGTTTAAGGCAACAAGCTGCACTATTCAACCAGCACGACACTCTTAAACATTTGGCGAGTTTTTGGTTGTCATCTTCAAAGGATACATCTTCACCAACATAGGTTGCAGCCTGGAAGCAAAGGTATCAAATAATCCGCAAATTGGGAATTAACCAACAAAGAACCACATGAAACTCACTTCATGAAAATAAGTAGGTTAAGCTACCTTGTCATATTTCTTCCAAGCTCTTTGATGCTTTCCTTTTTTGAACAGTTCATTGCCTTCTGCTTTCTTTATCTCAGCTGTCTGAATTCTTTCATCGTTAGTCATCTCCCATGGCGCTCTTTCCTTTTTCCAGAAATAAAACATAAAGTAGTCAGAATTTCGAAATTAGGAACTACAAGAATACTGAATGGCAGGAACAACATTTTGTTAGTTAGTACACAAACAAGAAGACATTTCATAAAAGAAAGTAACTCCCAATTATTTGCAGAAACAAATAATAATATAAACAGCTGACCCTATAGCATATTAACTAACTTGATAATTATTATTTCTAATCATTTCTAATTAAATATATTAATAGTCAAATGAGGATATATATTACTAGACACTGGCAACATTAATAAACATACCAGTTACCACTATGCCTTCAAACCGGATTCTATTTGAAATAGTCCGAGTTATTGGACTGACCTGTTAAGGAATTTTAAAGTATTACACTCTCAAGTTCATTTTAATTTTTATTTCTTGGGAAAAGTGGAGGCTTTAGAGGCAAACATTCAAGTCTGTACTTGGCTGATGTAAGGTATGACATATGCAATATATGATCCACTTGCAAATGTGTAAAGCTCAATTTGATAATACATAGCTTCAACTTGAGATGAAGATGGATGAACTAGGACCAAGACTTGACGCCCTCAATAGATGAGAAACTTACAGATTCAAGCAAACTAAGGCACAAAACAATAAGCCATAGGCTCTTAATGAATCCAGAAAAGTAGAAACCAGAGAAATTAAGAAAACTTCTAACAAAAACACCAAATTCACCAAGCCTATCATTAATTCTCATTAATTTTTAGAATAAAAGGCAACGTCATCCACAATCACACAACCAATTATATACGGAGATAACTTGGTTGCCACAACTAGTTTCTATGGCAACGGCACAAAAGCAACGTAGTTATGGATATTTCATTAATGGTAGTTTTTCATTTTACCAATTTCATAGTAATTTTTGATAAGTAAATTACTTTTATTCATGCAGCACCAAAATGGAGGCAAACCTGAGGTCACGCGAAGTATAAAAACAAACAAGCCACCCTTCTAGTGACTAAGCAACCAAATGAACCCATGTACACCCAACCCATATAGATTCTATTGTAAACTCGTCCAAAAATCCACAAAATGTACACAAAAATGAGGGAAAAACTCATGTATCCAAAAAAAGAAGAAACTAAAGCTGCCCAATAATGACTATTTGCATTCAAAATACCGATTATTCTGTCCCTTCACAAGAGTCCACCACAAGCTGTGCCAAACTAAGGTTCAATGCTCACACCAGTCCTTACTAACCTTCACCCCTTTCCACACATGAAGCATCTCATGCGCCGATCCCATCATAACACATGACAAATCGCAGAGAGAAACAGAAAAAAAACCACTGACATTTATGGTAAATGTGATATTTAACCATTTTATTACTCAAACCAATGTTGTTTCCGGCTGTTGCCACAACAACTAATTGTGACAACCACCACACTTTTCACATAAAATGCTGGTGGCCTAGCAAACTAGGTGTACTTGTGATACTTCTATAAAATGGAGAGATAATCTAATATTCAACAATGAAATTCTGTTATATAGACAGATAGATAGGGAGAGACAGAGAGAGAGAGAGAGCCTAACTAACTAACTTAGTAACAAATAGCTATACTATCCTTCTATTCTAGAAGTACTGATATCATCCCCCCTCAAGTTGGAAGATTGAAACAGGTTACAAACTCCCAACTTGGAAACAAGAGTTGTCAAATGATCTGAGGCTAAAGCCATGGTGAAAGATATCTGCTGGTGCCTGGTTGCTGATCTGAAGGCAAATGATCAGTAGAAATGATACATCTACTTAGCTTTTCTCTTACAATATGACAGTGGATTTCAATATGTTCTGTCATTCATGAAAGACGGGATTTGAAGCAATATGCAGGGCTGACTTGTTGTCACAGAGTAAAGTAACAGGAGTAAGCTTTGATATACCAAAATCTTTGAGTAAAGCAAGTCTAGGAAATTAAGGAATTACCCAACAGAACACAGTAGCCAGTTAAGGACTGTCTAGAAGCTTTACATCCTCCCCAGTCAGAATAAAAAAAAGATGTTAAGTGAACTGGATGTTGAGAGAAGATAACCTTGACCAGGAGCTTGTTTAAGGTATTTAACCAGTTTGAGAGCAGTATGAAGACGAACAGATGTAGGAGCTGCTACAAACTGAGACAAAACATGAACTGAGTAGGAGATGTCAGGCCTTGTGATAGTGAGGTAAATCAGTCTGCCCACTAGTCTTCTATAAGTACTGATGTCTGATGCAGATAACAAGTCTCCTTTAGTATCCAAGAGATTATGATGTTGTTCCATAGGGACTTTAGATGGTTTTGCAGTAGTGAGACCAACATCTTTAAGAACGTCTATGGTGTACTTTCTTTGATTTCGATAGATACCTTGTGAGGATCTGGCTACTTTAATGCCCATAAAATACCTCAATGGACTTAGATCCTTAATTTTAAACTGCGTACTTTCTGACTTTAACTTGTTGAATTATAGTATTGTTTGTACCCGACACCAGATTATCATCAACATATACTGATAAAGCCACAAAGTCATTTGAAATGTTGTAAGTGAATAACTGTGATCACTATAGGACTGAATAAATTCAAATTGTTTCAGGGATGAAGAAAACTTTAGAAACCATTGTCTTGGGGTCTGCTTGAGTCCATACAAGTACTTGTTCAGTTTCCAGACAAGAGGGGCAGAATTGCTCACTGAGTTGGAATTAGATCATGAAATCCAGGAGGTAGAGCCACGTAGACTCCTTCCTCAAGATCGCCATGTAAGAAAGCATTGGAGACATCCATCTGAGTTAAAGACAAACTCTTGATAGCTGCAATAGCAATGAGAACTGTCACAGTTGTCATTTTAGCTACTGGTGCAAATGTATCAAAGAAATCTAACCCCTCAGTTTTGTAAACCCTTTTGCCACCGGTCTAGCTTTATATATCTCCATTGTACCATCTAGTTTATATTTCACCTTGTACAACCATTTGCATTCTACTACCCTTTTACTAGGAGGAAGAGATACCACAGTCCATGTATTGTTTAGCTTCTAGAGCAGTTATTTCAGTTGCCATTGTCTAACATCAATGATCATATTTGACAACCTGAATGTAAGTTGTGGGTTCAGGTATAATAGTAGTTGCAGCAAGAAACTTCATATAAGATGGAGAAAAACTATGTTAAGAAAGATAGTTAGCTAAAGGATATGGTGTAGATTGAAAGATTGTAGAATAGTTTGATGGATTAGTTGTAGAAACAAGGGCAGTGGTAAGGTGAGCTGGCAATCCAGTAAATATTTTAAATTTGGAAGGCAAGTGTTTAGTTCTAAAGGGTCTGGTAGGAATAATGTTCTCAGCTAGTAATGGATCAGGAACAAAATCTGAAGAAGTAAGGAGATCAGGTGTTGACAGTGTAGGTTGAATTTCAGAATCATGAGCTAAAGTAGACGTAGGAGATATTTTATCATGAGGGAAAGAAGAATCTTGAGTATCATCAGTGTATAACAAATCAGAAGATATAGAAGGAAAAAGAGGAGAGGAGTGGGATTCAAATGAAACTGAGCATTGAAAAGGAAATATATGCTCAACAAACTGAACATCTCTAGTGACAAAGAATTTCTTAGTTACCAAGTCCACGACTCTATATCCCTTCTTACCATAAGGGTACCCCAAAAAAACACTTTTCAGAACTCTAGCTGCAAATTTATCATGAGTAGCTAAATTGGAGGCAAAACACAAACAGCCAAAGACTCTTGCGTGTTGGTAATCTGGTGTTTATCAAACAACATATGATAATTGATACGGAGATTTGCATTTCAGTACCATAGTAGGCAGTCTATTAATAAGATAACTTGCAGTCAATAGACAATCACCCAAAAAGGAAATTGGAAGATGGGAATAAAATCTTAAAGCCCTAGCCATTTCAAGAAGGTGTCTGTGTTTTCTCTCCACAACACCATTTTATAGTGGAATTTTAACACAACTAGTTTGATGCATAATACCTAGAGAGGCCAAGAAGGGAGTAAGGCCTCTATTAAGAAATTCAGTGCCATTATCAAACCAGACAATTTTCACTTGACAATTAAATTGTGTTTTGACTAGAGAAAAGAAATTTTTAAGCAAGACATGGACCTGAGACTTGTCATGAAAGAGAAATACCCAAGTACATCAAGAAAAATCATCCACAATTGTCAAGAATTTATTACACTTGCCATGAGTATGATGCTTGTATGGTCCCCATATATATCAGTGTATGAGATCAAAATTGGAAGTACTATAAGTATCACTAATAGGAAAAGGTAATCTAGTTTGTTTTGCCAAATGACACACATCATAATGAGATTCAGTACAGCAATTAATTTCAACTAGTACTTGTTTTAGTACAGATATAAGAGCATGCTCTAATCTAGCATGCCACAAAGTAGTAGAAGAAAGAGTACAATTATGAATTGCAGACTTGGAACAAGTAGAGGATCTTAAGAGATCAGAAGTACAAGATGCAGAACATTTAATAGCATCAACATGTAATTTGTAGAGACCATCTGTCAAGCTACCAATCTCTATCTTCTTCTTCAAGATTGTGTCCTGCAACAAGCAATGTGTAGAAGAAAGTATGACAGAACAACGGTTATCAGATGTTATTTTTGGAATGGAAAGAAGATTGCAGTGAAAGGTGGGAACACATGGGACATTCACTAATTTTAAGTGAGAGGTCAGTGTAGCCCAATATGAGTAATGATAGAAGAATGACCATTGGGTAGATGAATGACTGAATTAACTTGTTTAGGATGTTCTAAAAGATGAATAAAAGGTGTACTATGATCAATAGCTCCAAAGTCTAAAATCCACCGAGTCATATTCATAGTAGAACACTGATCAATGGGACTAGCAAAGTGAATAGGATAGGGAGTAGTGACATACGAGCCAGATGAGAACTAGTAGATGAATTAACAGTTTTCATGCATGCCTGAATCAATTGCATAATTTGTTGGCTAGGCTTCTCACAAATTGGAGCAGAACTATTGTGTTTGAAAGCACCCTCTGCATCAGTAGGTAGGTTCATAGAGACCTGAGCAACAGCGGAAAAGGCTTAGATCTCAATTTAGTTTTAGTTTGACCATACAACCTATGCCAAGGAGGGTATCCATGAAGGAAGAAACATTTGTCACGAGTGTGTTTATCTTGATAACAGTAAGTGCAACCACACAGAAGAGGAATCCACAGGATTGACAGCAGCAACAGACATAGGTATCTTAGTGGCATTTCTGAAGTTTCTCTGAAAATTCTTATGTTTGACACTCATAGCAGTCCTCTCAGTACTATTAAACTGTACACCAGAGTTCTCTCTTTGATATTCTTCTTGCAACTACATAGAATATGCTTGATTCAGAGAGGGCAAGGGATTCATTAACAAAAAATTGCCCCCTAATGCTAGTAAACTGATCACTAAGAGCCCTTAGAAACTGACTGAGTTTCAAACCCTGCTCATAAGTAGCAATTTTCTGTGACAATTCACAGGTACAGGTTCTGCAAACACAGGTGGGAATGCTTGACAAGTTGTCCATTTCATCAATCAATGTCCTAAACTTAGTAAAATAAGCAGTGATAGACAAAGTTCCTTGAACATGCAGAGATATTTTCTTTCTCAGATGAAACAGTCTAGGCACATTGCTGTGAGAAAATCTAGTAGAGAGATCATCCAACATCATCATAGAAGTAGGGAAGGGACGTATACAATACTGTTTCGAATTTCAGCTGAAACAGAGTTAACAAGCCAGGAAATTACCATATCATTGCACCTAATCCAGTGATTGAGGTAAGGAGAAGTAGCTGAAGGTTTTGGAAGAGATCCATCTACCATCCCTAGCTTAAATTTGGCTGAGAGAGAAATCATCACTGATCTTTTTCATTGATTATAATTGTGATCAGTAAGAAGCTGAGTAACCAAAACCATACCAGATGCAGCAGCAGCATAAGATGCCATTGATGAATGATATATGAACACTATAGAGAAATTCAGTAACAAACACCACACAGAGATGCAACAGCAATCAACAGGGAAGATGAATTGAAAAGGAAAAACAAATGATAGGGAAAGATGAAGGAAATTGTAATGAGTAATTTGCACAGAAGAACAAGAAATTTGAAGAAAAATTGAGTGGTAGATCTAGGAAGGGAGATGCAAAAAATCCTAAGAACTCACCATATCTGATACCATGATACTTTTACAAATAGAAGAGAGAATCAAATATTCAACAATGAAATTCTGTTACAAAATAAGCAGCAGAAATGCTGTTATATAGATGGATAGAGAGATAACCTAACTAACTTACTAAAAAATACTAATATTACCCTTCTATTACTGTGTTATCAACTTGTCATGGCCTAACCCTCGTTCCAAAGCCAAGCAAGTAAGGCAAACCCAATATTCAAATTAATAACATGCATTAAAACTAGGGAAACCATTGAACAAATATTAAATATCAAACATTTTAGGTTAAGTGTAAATACTCATATCAGAACGAGTAATTGAAGAAATTTAAGAAAAAAATAATGAGCACAAGAAAATAACATAGAAGGAAACTACACTTTACCATGAGCAACAAATAAAATCTAACTTGATCCAGTGTTCTAAAAATCCCCGCCTAGGCGCTAGGCTCCCCTTTGGCGCCCCGCCTAGGCGCTAGGCCCCCCTGGCGCCCCGCCTAGGCCCAAGGCGGCAAAAAAATCCCTCTAGGAAATTAGGTGGGGTCTAGGCGGAGAGGTTTTTTTTATTTTAATAACTACCCAAACCAGATCTTAATATATTTATTTTTCAAATGATTTACCATATTCATAATACATGTTGTAGCATATCAAATCACAACAAGAAGTGGACAATATCAAGTCAAAATGGATAATTTTATTATAGTTGTACTTTTTTGAACTAGTACCAACTTCAAATTATATAAATGATGATACATTTGTAATATTTAGTTTAATTCAATATAATTCTTAAATTTATGTTTAGTTTCTTAAGTTTTAATATTGAATTAAATTTTTGAAATTTTAAATTTTATTATTTAATTAGCAATCTTGTTTATGAATAAAACTAATACGTTAACAATATGTTTGAATTTTGAACAATTGCATGTTTGCGTTTGAACTTTGACATTAGCAATATGGATATGTGTTTGAACTTTAAGCAAATGCCTTTATTATCTTTATTATAAATTGTTTTGCTTAATATTATTGTTTTGTTTGGATAAATGTAAGATAAAATATTAAAATTAGCTTAAAATAAAAAATCTCGTCTACGCCCCGCCTAGGCGCTAGGCCCCCTTCGGCCGCCCGCCTCCCGCTTAGCGTCTTTTAAAACATTGACTTGATCTTACTCTATATATAGCTGATGTATTCCTTAAAACTTTTAACCTAGTCTTTTGTTTCTTTTTCACTTAGATACCATCTTTCTATCTATTTAACATTTACCAAAATATCAAACCCTTATTTTCAATAAGGATACTATCAGCTCCTTGATTAGGACCTCAAACACACAATTTCCACATGATGGAAAAACACAAAGCTGAAGTTTTTGAAGATAAAGCAGGACAATGCTAGAATTTTGGAGCTAGGGTGAAAGCTTCTTGATTAAATCCCATCTCCTTTGGTGAAAGTAATATAATGATGTTTCTCCTTCATAATCCTATCTTTTACGATGATGGTGACAAATTTAATACGTGATGCAATTTCTTATAAGTATAAATCAGGGATTTGAAGAGGGTAAGACACTGAGATTTGATCATTTCACACCCATTGGATTAACTTCCATTGCTTCTTTATTCGTTTTCTAGCTCCTATGCATTTTCTTCAAGTATTGCCCTTGATCATTATTTCTCAACGGCCTCACTATGGTGGTCCAATTATGTCATGAGTTTCCATAACTTGCTACTTTTAAAGATTTCGTAGCATACATTTAGTGCTGTTAAAGGATCATCATAATTATTACGAGGAATCCGCTAACAAGTGTTGTATCTATAGCAACATCGAATGTGTATTCAATACTTATTATCTCCTAACTGCCCTCAAAACTCCCGTACTGACATTCCCTTTTGATTTCCACTTCAAAGAAGATTGATTCAAATTTAAATATGGAGCAAGCTTTCCTCGATGCTTTCCAAAAAAGTTTCCCTGAATACCAAATTTAATTAACAGAAGTCTAAAGGTCTCTAGAGTTGGGAAAAACTAATTTAGTCTTAAATTTGCAAATTCTAGCAAAAGAAGGTTTGAAATCAGGAAATATAAGAATCTTAATGAAACTCTAAATAGGGGGTGGTGGTTAAAAGGTAACTAGTTATCTTTGAATGCTAATTCCCAAAGTTATATGTCTATTAATTATCTTAAATGAATTAAATGTTGAGATTTACGAAAGAAATTTTAATTTGACATCTAATATTAGAATATATGAGGGTCAAAGTAATAACCATTTTGTCATGATAAGGCTGGCAAAATTTATTCATTATTCTAATTTGACCCCATTTTTCTAGAAAATTGTGCAATTTCAACAAACATTTTCTCTTTAGCTTCACCCCCGTATCCTTCTAATTTTAAAATATATACAAATTATCCACTTCATCGATCCACTAAATCAGACGAGAATCCTTGGTCTGTAGAAGGAAGATACTAAACAGAAGCCATAAGTCAAAATTATTTGTTAGCAATATTAGTTAGAAGCCTTGCATTCATGCATGCAATGCCACGCCCACCACTCGTATAATCAAAAGGAAACTCTTAGCCTTGACCAATCCTCTTTACGTAATAATTAAAGACTGTCTTAATGTATCTTCCTACGTACCTATTGCCATATTTTTCTAGGATCCAAGAGCCATAAGACAGCACCTCCACACATTATAGTGCATTTGGAATGGAGCAAAACTTTCTAAAAAAAATTCATCACTGGTAAACCATTGGGTGCATGCAATCTTACACCAACCACACACACAAGCAATCCAATAAATTACGTACGACAGCCCCAAGGAAATCATTGCCGCTGTGGAGTATTGAACCCATGACCTATGCCACTTAATACTAGTGTTTTTGATGCACCATTGAGTTAGCTTTGCGGACCATCGAGAAGATTCTCATAAGCATATCGTATGGTGGCTTGAGAAACCAAATTGTCAAGCTGTAGTTCCCCAGTAGGACTGCTCCTCATCTTTTTCTGAAAGAGAGAGGCGCTGAGACACTCCCTCCCCTTCCACCCTGAGATTTTTTGACAATATTCACGACTCATCTATTTTCTTTATCAGAGTGCATTCATTTAAATTTTAATGTTCCTTTTCATGCCTTCATGTTTGTGATTTTCTATAGCTGCCATCTAATGCTGACTTGTAAAGGCTCTTCAACTACATGAAGAACAATTCTCCCAAACTGTCATGCAAATGAGGCCAAACGAACTCCAGATATGTATCATATTCGCAAAACAACAAAACCAATAAAAGAAGAAAAAAATCTACCAAAAAGTATCATATCTAGTCTTCACACGCTGTTTTTAATTATAAGGTGAAAGTATTTCCAAAATTCTAGGGGGTAATTAAGGTAGGGATAGAGCTCGAATATCCCTCCTTGATGTAACTAGGTGATAGTTTTGTTTTGTTATTTTATTTTTTTGTGACAATATTTTATTTATCCATTTTTTCCTCTCAATCTCATCGAGATACGCATTTCCTAACAGTGAAGAGATTTGTAGGCTTGTATCGAATTGCAATAGTTCTCTAACACTCTCTCTCTCTCTCTCTCTCTATATATATATATATGTACCTCTATATAAATTCCGGTTCATTGTTGATTTAAGCGTTTATTTAGTCCTCTTGTGGGACTCATAGTTCCTTAGGAATCATCATTTATTCTCTTTCGTCTTGGGTTCTTTGTGGTTAATCTTTGTTCGGGCCTCTAGTTTTGATGCTTAATAACCATGAATAATTGCAATAATGATGATTTTATTAATAATGAAATTTATGTTTTACTTGTACTTTTGCACATATATACAAACACACGTGTGCAAAAATATACATATATTATATGTGTGTGCGCTCGCATTGTATGTTTGTATTGACATGGAACCTTGGAGAGGAACAAAGAAGAACTAAACATATGGAGTGAATATTCAGAAACATAGAAATAAAAGAAATGGTTGACGAACTCTATGGAGATATGAATAAGATACAACAAGTACTGTGGTGTTAAGTCTATGTGTTGATGGCATTCTGTGTTTTCACGGTTTTGAAATGAATTTTTGATTTAGAATATTATAATAGAATTTTAAATTTTAAAATGAAGAAATGAAGAAATTTCTTAATTATGGGATTTTTAATTGAAAACTAGAATATTTTACCAAAAAAATAAAAATTTAGAGCGTGACGATTTTAAGAAGGCCTTTGAATTGAAATGACAAACAAATTCAAGTAGAGTACAAGTACCTCATCAAAATACACTTTTAAAGGTTAAGATTTAAGTGTCCGTACGCAAGCGTGTGCGAGTGAATGTTGCGAGCGCGTGAGTAATTGAGAGAGAGAGAGATAGAGACAGCAATAGAAAGAGATTCATGCTTTAAGAACCTATTTATTTTAGCAAAGATAACTCGACTCTTGTGGAGTTGTCATCAAACTAATTTCAAGTGCATGGAGAATAATCTACTGAATTACAAACAGATTGAGAGATCATGTATGACTTTATTTCTTTTGTGGTCTAACTTCTAAGTGAGAGGGAAAGAAGAGAACAATATAGAGATTGGGAGCTGAAGGATTTTGTGTCTACTAAACAGAGTGTCCCACCACATACGACGTGTTACTGAACAACTGCATGCAGTAAAATCAGTAATTTTTTATGGTGCGTTAAGCACTTCTATAATCTAATTCTGCAATAAAGTTTCAAACTTGTTGATCCATTAACATATTTAACAAACTTGACTTTAGGCAGCTTAATTATAACAAATGAATGCAATCTATATATAATTAAAAGCACAATTTGGTTCGTTCAGTTTGCGGTTCAACCGAGTCAAAATGATAATATAATTTTACAAGAAAACAATCATAAGATCATCTTACCTAATACTAATATTTTAATATTATTAAAACGTATATATAATAATGCGAGTTTAAGTAAGATTTTATTACTTAGATAATATAGAAAACAACTTTCTCACAAAGATTGTCCTACCTAACTTGAATTTGTTTTACTACTACCTAAAATACAAGTAAACTTACAATTTTGAGAGTAGGATTTTGTTATCACTTTAGATAATACACTTTTAGAATAAAACTATTTTCTTATGAGGATTATCTTGCCTAGTACTCCCTCCGTCCCCAAAAGGATAAGCAAAGTACAATTTGCGCACATATTAAAAAAAATAAAAGTAGAGGAAAGAGAGTAAAAAAGTTCCAAATTTATCCTTAGTGACCCCACAACAATGTTCGAAAAAGCTAAAAGCGATACGAAGCGTTTTTCTTCCGACAAGTCGAGGCGTAAGCCTCGATTTGAAAACATATGTTATTGATAAATATTGATTATTTACAAATTTTGTGGTGATGAATAATTTAGAGAAAAAGATTCAGTTATCAACACTCGACTCCATCAAGTTATCAACACAAGAAATGTTTTTTTTTTCGTTCTAAGGACTTGAGTGCAGGAAATATAAAGAAATAGGGGCTGAACTGAAACTTCTAAAACTTCAGGGGCTGAAATGAAAGAAAATAAAATTATAGGGGCTGATATGTAAAATTTTAGGGGTTATTTTGAAGTTTAAGAAAACTTTTGGGACTAAACTAAAAATTTATAAATACTATGGGGTACCTAGCTGTAATTATCCCTAATATATTTAATACTAGATGAGTATTAGTATATATAAAGTAATGCTAGAAAGATGAAAATGAAAAAGACGAACTGTCGAGAAGAAGAAAAGAAGAAAAAGAAGAGAAGAGAAGAAGAGAAGCGTACCTGGCGGGTGAGAGAGATTTGAAGAAGAAGAAGAGAACTGCTGAAGCCTGAAGTGAGTTTTAGGGTTTTTTTTTAAGTCAAACCAAGGCACTGAGGCGTAAGCCTTAGACAAATGATGCACGAGCCTCTGTTTTTCCCTTTGAGGCTTAAGCCTCGCCTTAGCAACCATCTGCCTCGCAATGAGATTATATAAAGTGATGAGTACTTGTATTTTTTTAATACTAATGGACCCCCACTAAATGACATATTTACCCTTCACTTTATATAATTTATCTCATCTTTTTGGGAGTCATCCTTTTGGGATTGGAGGGAGTATTAAAATATATATACTATTATTAAATTATAAGTATAAATATAACACTGACAAACATATCATTCAATTATTAAAACAAAAACTAAAAATTAGTTATCTATCCGTTAATATATTTATAAAACATACAATAAAAATTCAACAATATCATAATTTTACAATAAGACCACGAGCTTCGAACGGGGTATACATGCTAGTTATTATATCACAATATAAAATGTGTCAATATTTGGAAAATTGAAGAAATTTGCAATCCAAATACTTCTATAGTAATACAAGATTGAGCACTACAATTTTACATTATCAAAGAACCCATCCTATTCTGAACAGTAGAGATCAAACCCAAATCTTTTACGGCATGAATACAAGCTCAAGCATCAGACTGTGATCCAGCTATTGTGTTTGTACTCCGAGTTGATACAAAGACCAACCACATTTTAAAAGAAACCCAACAAAAACCATCCTTGCTTCTCACCACTAATGTGTTTGCTAACCCTTGCAAATTTACTCTCTCCCATAACTTTGTATGCTTGTATCCCTTGAATTTTAGCTAGAAATAAAGTAGAAAACTACCAGAGTTTGCAAATCTAGAGATGAAGATATTTCCCAGTATTATGATTTGATCAACTATCTTGAATACCAACCAAGCAGCAAATAAAATTTTGTCCTAGGAAGCACGGATATGGACATAAGACACAGATTCGACAAGATATGCAACACGAGACACAATATATTTCCAGAAAGAGTATACGAAACGGTCATATATGTATAAATATTTTTAATTGTTAATAAAGCATGATAGAAAATCAAGGAAAACTGTGAGTGACTTGTACCATAAACATCTCCATGTCTAGTACTCCCTCTGTTCCTAATTATTTGAAGTTTTGGAACTTTGCACAACTATTAAGGAAGTTAAAACTCCTATAATTAAATCCACTAAAATTACTATGTATTACCATAAAGATGAGAGAGACATATTGTTAGAGGATAGAGAAAATATAGGAATTATCAGAGAGTATACAGTTAAGATATTAAAAGAGGGGGAAACTAGCCTTGGAAAAATAGGAAAGAATTAAGGAGAGTATAAATGTTTAGGGGTAATTTAGGAAATAATGTAATCAATATATCTCCTAGAAATCTACAAACGCCAAATAAATAGGAACAAAATTTACTCTCTAAAACGTCAAATAAATAGGAATGGAGGGAGTAACAAATAAGATTATAACCATATTTAAGGAAGACACGTATGTATTCAGATCAGTAGAGAAGTTGAACTCTTTATTTTATCCTTTTAATTATATTAGCTAATATCCAGCTGAATAATAATGGTACAACAGTAAATTAGGCATATAGAAATTAGGAAATCAATAAGTTATCAACAAACCTTCATCAAAATTCAACACAAACAAAGATGAAATTTTATATATATTTTTTTATAGATATACACATGTATTTAATAAGTAAATTACATTTACATAACTGTAAGCAAGTAGTTAACTTCAAAGTCAATTTGGATACTAACACCTATCATAACATGTCAGGAAGTATCAATAGTAAAGTTGAAGTATCTGACACGTATCCGTAAGTGTCCTTGGAATGTCAGTGTCCGACAAATATCTGATACGGATACGACGCCCTCTGATAAATGTCCATGCTTCATAGATCTTGTCTAAGGTGACAATGGGCTGAAACTTAAATAGAAGTTGTTGTATATTATATTTATTTTATATCCATTAAATGAATCAAGAACATATATAATATTATGGTTGGCCTTCTATTTTGTAGATCTAAATAATCATAACATACTGAAGCTATAATCACCTCATATAATATTCTTCCATTTCACCATTCTATAACTTACCTTCGCAAAGTCCAGCATTTCAACTTCATAGACTAAAGTTGAAAAGGGAGGAACTGTAGCAAGATCCCGCCTTACTTCAGTGCTTCCGAATCCATATTCAGGGGTTACAGTCAGTATTGCCCGTTCTCCCTTTTTCATTGTTGTTGCTGCGCGGTCCAACCCAGCAACCACTTGTTCTGCAATTGGAAAAGAGAACTAGTAGTAGCTTGTCCTGAGATTTCCTCAGTGACTACTATTTGCAGGATAAGGGATAATAGTTTTGTGAGGTCTTGAAGTGACCCTCATGTTCAATACATGTTTGGAGTCTTTAAGTGAAAGTAGCCCGCTAAAAAGAAGAAAGTAATGGTTTTTTGTGCCAGCCTTTCTCTGTGAAACTTGCTACACACACATATATATGTAAGTATCTATTTATAATACATACTAGCATGCAAAGTTGACACTCCAGTTTGTACTGTTGTTACCATATTATTCTTCAGTTTTCATATATACCAAACTTCACCCTCCAGGAACATTTAGTTGCTCAAAGTAGACCCACATTATTATAAATAGTCATAGTTCTCCTGATCTGAGATGGTACATTTACAGGAATTTGGGTTTACTTTGAACAAAAAAATGTATATGAAGGGTTGGGTTTGCCAATTTTTAAAAACTATACAATGTTATTGTTACAACGTGACAAACTGGAAAGGTAATTTTGCATTTTAATTTATAATGAATATATACATAATTTGAAACATATACTATTATAACCCTCGTTCCTACATGTTGTAAAGCTTGAAGGATCCATAACAAATTTATGTGCAGAAACATGATAACAATGTTTACTCAGTAAATCAGTATTGATGGCTGACATTTTCGTTGAGTCGCATAATAGATTACATTGAAGCTTAAGGTGGATTTACCTTCATCTGTAATAAACTCTAGTGGTTCGCCTCCATCATAGCCTTTTTTCTCAAACACGGTACCATCTTCTAGCATAGCTGCATACCTAACTGCAAAAGTTTTGCATCAACATCAAACAGATCAATAATCTGTAAGAGAAGAAACTGGTTAGTAAGTACATAACCTGTTTCAATAATCAAATCCAGTTTTTAGTCTCAATTTTCTTATATTTGTTATTTTATACGATTTAGAAATTTCCAGAAATGAGTACATAACCATTTCCAGAAACAATATAACTAGTATCAGTAAAACGAAAAACCCTTTACATCTTATTTGTACAGTGCTTCAACTATGATGCACTTGAGAATATCTTCTGGCCATTTGCACACGGCCACACCCACATTTTTATTTCATCGGGAAATCAATGAATTCACCATCAAGACATTAGAAATAGTAGTATTCCAAAAAAAATGAGAACAAAGAAGAATACAAAACACCAAAGGAAAACCCCATTTAGCCAGGCCAAAGTCATAGCAAAGTACATCATATTGGGCAGTTTCTTTATGCTTTACTTATTTCTGTGCAACTCCAAGACCTTTTCTTCTTGACCAATCAACAACAAAATAGGTGATCCCAAACATACAAGGGGAAATGCTTGTACCATTATATGACCTACTATGATCGTTAACCCGACAAACAGCCGTATCCCTGCACTAGATACTTTGGTTCTCGGGGACTCTTAGAGATTCTCTCCTCCTTTATAAGTCATGTGTTTTGAATTATCTATGATAATTTTGTTATTTTTATGACTTCAAAATATTAAAGTTATGGTTTGTTGGATGTTTTAGTTTTCACTTGTAGTATCTCTTTCGTTGAATGTTTTATATATATATGTATATATATATATATATATAGGGGACCAATCCTTAGCTAACGGTGTAAATTTAAGGTTATCCTTACAACACATCGCGACCCTCCATTCGAAGAATGAACGATTAAATATATATATATATATATAGGGGTAGTGATCCATAGCAAACGGTTGCTATGGATACTATATAGGGGTAGTGATCCATAACAAACGGTTGCTATGGATACTATTCTAGCAAATAGATCTTACACCGTTAATTCAGAAATCCGTTGACCTCTACTAAGAGTAGAGGCCAGGAGAAATGTCTAAAACACCCCCACCTTAGTTACATTTAAATAATTTCTATGTATAAAATATTTGTATAAATAATTTCTATTTATTTTTATAAATAATTTCTTAAGTAATAAAAATTAAAATTGTCAATTATATTCAATGTATTTATTTGTATAAATAATTTCTTAAGTATAAAATTTAACATTGTCAACTATATTTAATGTATTTATTTTTATAAAATATTTGTATAATTAATTTCTTATGTAATATAATTTAACATTGTCAATTATTGTGACGATTTGATTATTTAAAATTTAAACTCCATATTATAATACAACTTGGAATTACCTTGTAAATTAATACATCGAAACTATTTAAATCTAACTTAGGCAGGGGTGTTTAAGACATTTCTCCTGCTCTCTACTCTTAGTAGAGGCCAGCCAAAAAAAAAGACATTCTCTAGCCGCTACTAAGAGTAGCTGCCAGTAAAAAATTTCTTTTTGGGCCGTTGGATCCTGAATTAACGGTGTAGAATTTGTTTGTTGTAATAGTGTCCATAACAACTGTTTGCTATGGATCACTACCCTATATATAGTTATACAAAATATATAAAAAAAACTCCCTGCACCCGGAATCCCCATATTTTGAATTTGGCGAATTTATCCCGTATGACACACCCGTACATGTGCTTCTTAGATGACATATCAACATACTTGCACACAATGAAATCACCAGGTCACAGTTTAATTTGTTTCTAGGAATCACTATTGATTTTGCCATTTGGGTCCCGTAATAAGCAATTATCCTAAAATATTCCTTGCAATTGTACTGAAGTTTGAACTAAAACATCTTTTTAAGAATGCAAATGAAAAAAATTAACTACGCACAAAATTGTTTTCTCTCTATATATATGTGTATATATATATATATGTATATACATATACATATATATATATATACATATATATATAGTCCGGGTCTTAAGCTCACCCCTTATCTAACATACCTTGCATACCCCTTTATGATTTTATGAGAATTGACGATTTATCTTGTCCGTCATATAGGTCATCTCGTCGCTAAAAGCTCGATTTACGGTTCTATATATATATGACAGACCAATCGTCGCTTCGATCAAAATCGCTAAAGGGGGGTATACAAGATATGTTAGATAAAGGGTGAGTTTAAGATCCCACCAAGTATATATATGTGTGTGTATATATATATATATATATATATATATATATATATATATATATATATATATATATATATGTGTGTGTGTGTGTGTGTGTGTGTGTGTGTGTATATATATATATGCATATATGGGAGTGGTCCATAGACAACATTGGCTATGGATCTATTTTAGCCACCCATCTATAGCCATTAGCCGACTGACAGCTGTGTTACTCGGACTCGGGTGTCGGGTGTCGGGTGTCGGGTGTCGTGTACGAATCTAGGTGTCGGACACATGAATTCAAAAAATAGAGGATACGCGAATATGGATCCGAATTTGGACACGGGTTATGATTTTTTAACAATAATGTTTCAAATTATATCACCAAGTTTTTTTGCTCTAGGGACTAAAGTGAAAAAATATAAAGAAACAAGGGCAGAAATGGAAAAAAAAAACAAAACTATAGGGACTGATATGTAATTTTCCAGGGACTATTTTGAACTTCCAAAAAACTTGGGTACTAAATTTAAAAAATTTAAAAACTATAGGGTACCTAATTGTAATTTTTCATGGATATTTTAAAACTCAGATCTAAGATCGGATCTCAGATCTCACTCTCTTTTTCTTAGACGCTCCTCTCTCCTCTTTTCTTCCTCACGGCTCTTCTTCTTCTTCCTCACGGCTCTTCTTCTTTTTCTTCCTCACGGCTCTTCTTCCTCCTCTCTCGCATCTCAGCCATATCCGGATCTATATGGCCCAATCCCGTACGAATCCCGTACCCGTGTCGTGTCGTGCCGACACGGGTACTCCACCAAAAATGGCGAGTCCGAATAACATAGATTGTCGGCCATCCGTATCTTTGACGAACGTGATTTAAAAATTTTGAAGATTGTCTGTTAGAAAGTCTAGCCGATGCTATTTTTTTTCTAGCAGAATGAATGTCAAATTGTTGTTTTATGATAATGTGGTTCTACTTTACATGGACTCTTCATATTTCTAGAGTAAGGTACTCAACAATCCAAAATTGTGAGAAACAATGAAATATGTTCTACAAATAGGAGAGGCTAGTTTCAGACATTTCTTAGGATACTAGGAATCCCGAGTTCATGTAACAAAGATGCCTTTCAAACGCATTTTATATAATCCACCACAAAGCTTAGCGGTCTTATTGTATTGTTTCTCTTTCCCCTTGCAATCATGAAGATTCCATAATTCTTTTGTTACAAATTATAAGGCAAAAAGGGATATTACCGCATTGTGGTTGTCTATTTTTAAGCATTACACCTTCTAACTTTAAAAATATGCAATTAACCTATTGAACTAATTAAAATTTAAGAATCACACCATTATGTTACAAATTATAAGGCAAAAGGGGTATTACCCCATGGTGGTTGTCTATTTTTAAGCATCACACCACTGAACTTTAAAAATATGCAATTAACCCATTGAACTAATTAAAATTTAAGAATCACACCATTTTGTTAAATTCAGTGGATGCCCGTTTATTTATTACTTACATGGCATTTAAAAAAAATCTAAGAAAATGACGTGGAAACAAAAAAGCGGACACACGTGAGATGAACTAATCCCATGTGTATCCCTGATGGATTTTAATGTTTATTTAATACAATGAAAAGTCACATTTAAATAATAAATGATAACTCTTAAAAATAAAATTTTCAAAAAACTATCTTCTACCCCCAGCTGGTTCGACCCAACCCGTTTACCAGTCATACGGGTCAAAAACAAAAAATATCTTGTTTCTACTCCAAATCATACAAGTAATGTGTCAAAACCTTTGTTTCGGTGATGCCTATTACAACATGATATCCATTTTACGAAAAGAAACCAAAAATAGAACAGATCTGACATAAAAGCGTAACCAAAAATGGTTTATATTTGAAATCCTAATTCCTATGTAAAATGAAAACTTAAGCCACCAAAACACCATAAAATTGCCTGATTTGGCGATGAACAATGATTGTTTCATCTATTGGGAGCTCTACAAAAGAAACAAACTGAAAATTTTGAAACGGTGAGGCCAATTTGTGGAACCCTTTCGTGAGGAAAGAGAAGAAAAGACTATTTATTTTAAAAAGCTTATTTCAAAGCCATGAGAAAAAGACTACAGATGAGATGAAGAGGAAGAATCATGTTGAGGAAAAAGAATAAAGTAACCAAAGATGAAGAAGGAACTTAGAGAAGAGAGAGTAATAGGATTTTTTTTAATCCACGTTTGAAAAATAGAAGCTCAAATTTGACGTCCGTCTAACTAATTTGACGGACTGGCTTAATAATTTTTAAAAAGTTCAGTTGTTTAATTGCATATTTTTAAAGTTCAATGGTGTAATGTTTAAAAGTGGACAACCACAATGGGGTAATCCATTTTTTCCTAAATTGTAATCATTGATCTAGATATCATTGGAAAGCTATTGGGAAAAAAACTTCAAAACAAGGATATTATTGATATGTTTCGATGTAATTAAAAGTTAAAACGGCCAAAAATGCAGCCAAATTTTATACAAAACTAAGTCGTTTTATTATTTAGTTTTAGCCAAGCTTAGCTAATGCATGCCTTATATTTCATTTTTCATATCTATATCTATATATTGATGTGGGTAAAAATATCCACTTATATGATGTCTCCATGTATATGCCACCCGAAGGCTCCGCTTGCTAAATTGATACAATGTTCCCTTAGCGGGGGCGCAAAAACCCTAACCGCCTTGGACACCTTCGAGAGGATTCTAAATAAAATTAAGGTCCTAAGCGGGCTCTATCAAGTGATATACTCCTGATTGAGTACGAGAGACAATTCTGGGTTGACTTAACGACTAATTAGGCTCTACAGTTTCTGGCCGCATTAGATTGGCACCGTCTATGGAAAAGACAACCATACTTGTGAAAAACCATCTCTCAAGATGCCTCCAAAGTAAACCACCAGCAAGGTTACTGGTGGACTTGAAGCCCCCAACCCTACTCCTCAAACCCACCAGGTTCCAAAGAAAGGATCTCCACCAGATCCATCTTAAGGGGCGACAACCCCCCACTAGACTCCTCCAGACCGACTACTCATAATCAAGAACGCGAACAAAGTACTCTGTCAAACCAAATCCCTTCTGAGACGGATGTGAAAGATCAAATTTATTTTAAGGCTAAGATTGAGATTGATATGATGGTTACAAAGGCACAAGCAAAGTTGGTCCAAGACAAGGAGGTTGACTCCAAAGCCAATTTTGGGCAAAAGCCCAAGGTCAAGGTAAAGTTATTAGTGGTGACTCCTCCCCCCGTAGGGAGAGACGTCACCCCAAAAGCCGACAGGAACAGCCTCTGATCAAAAAACAATGTCCACCAGGAGTCGATGTTCTCCATTTGTCTCGAGTCGAAGTTGGAGTCAGGAGGGGTTCAAGCATCAATTGAAGGTTGGACAATATGCAACACAAATATGAAGAGGTTATGAGAACAAGATCAGGCGACAAGTACCTCCTAGACGCTAGTGCTACAACCCTCACTCCAAGGGTAAGAGAGGCCCCACTTCCAAGGAGGTTTCGCTTGCCCCAACTCAGGACGTACAATGGAACTACTGATCCGTTTGATCATGTCCACTCCTTCATCACCATGATGGATTTCCTGGCAGTAGAGGATGAGATCTTGTGCAGGGCATTTGCCACAACCCTAGATGGCTGAGCAAGAAAGTGGTACAACCACCTACCTTGAAACTTTATAGATACTTTTAAGGAGTTCAGCCGAAAGTTTTGTAGCAACTTCGCCAATAGTCGTAAGATCCACAAGAGCTCCGCCTCTCTCATGTCAGTGAAGCAGGTGAAGGGGGAGACCCTTAAAGACTACCTTGCATGTTTCATGAGGAACAACTCCAAGTCTAGGATCTTGATGACGCCTTCGCCATGGTTGCCATTAATAACAGTATCACCCACAAGGAGTGCAGTTGGAGTCTCTCGAAGCATCCCCCCAAAACCTTTTAAGAAGTCCTTGACCATGCCCATGATTTTGCCCGAGTTGAAGAAGACTACAGGGCTAAAAAGGGGATTTATGGAGACAAAAGAGATAAAGGGGATACCAACAAAGCAGACAAGAGGAAGAACTTTGATGACAAGGGTTCAAAGGGTGACCTAAGGGGCAAGATTGACTAGAAGCGCCCAAGAAAAGACTGCATACCTAGCGATGTCAAGCCAAGGGACTTCCCCAGGCTACTTGGTCTCACCCCACTCAACACCTCTATATCACGAGTATTGATGGAGATCAAGGACAAGCACTATTTCCAGTGGCCCAAGCCTATGAAAGGAAGGAATGACAATCATAATCCTTCGAAGAGTACCACCGAGCTAATGGGCATACTACGGATGATTGTTGGAGTCTCTGGGAGGAGGTGGAAAAATTAGTTAAGGCTGGGTACCTAGGTAAATACGTAAAGGAGGAGAAGAAAAAGTGAGTGCATGATAGTTTGGGTCCCAAGATGGATGGAACATCTCCTGACCTCAATGGGGTAACTCGAGTTATCCACACCATCGGAGGACCCTCCATTAGAGGAACAAGCCAAAATGCCAGGAAGAGCTATGTTCGACTGTTGGAGGTAAACCTCTCACAAGGACCCAACAAGAAGAGAGGGTACCATTAGTATCTAAACATATTTCAAGGGGAAAAGAAGAACAAACATAAAGAGGGAGCAAGTAGCTACCTCCATGAATTTTTGAGCTACCAGTCGCCAAACTTTCTCATCACTTTCTGGTTTGGCAACTCTCCCATGGGTTGAAGTTGCAACATCATAGAACATCTCCTAAAGAGCCTGGGAGTTGTCAAGAGCAGAGTCACAACCATGGACACCCCAAGGGGCAACAAGGGGCGAATCATGACGTGCCTTCTTCCCCTTCTCAATGTTGGCAGCCTTAGAAGGAGGACTTCCACTACCTCCCAGGGAGGCAGACTCATCAAGGAGGTGCAAGGGGCAGTTCTTCAGGTGATCGCTACCTTGTGAAAGCTCAGTTCTCTCATTCCCATGATCATCAACATCATTCATCTCTCTCGACTCTTCAATGTTGATTAGGCTCATCCTTCGCCTAACCATCCTTTGCCCCAAGGTCAAGTCTGCAAGAAAGGTGTTATCTTTATGTGAGATTACAAGCATATGAAAAAAGTACAAATATGTTTGAATGAAAGATAGCATCTCCTACCAGCAGGACTCCGGTCGCATTCTACCAAGACCTCCTCCTTAAGGAGTTCTACAAGAGGTAGGATCGTCTTTTCTTACAATAACCCTTCCTCAGGGCCTTCTCTTCTGAATTCAGTACAGAGTCTGAAGGAGAGTCATTCTTGGGGAAAGTCCAGTGATGGGGAAAGAGATTTCTTCAAGTACCCATGCCAACTGTTTTCCATCTTACATCGAAGAATTTGTCTTTCCATTCCTTCATGTCCTTTGATATTGAAGAGGTATCAAAGATACAACAGGAAGCAGACCTATGCCTAAAGGATACCCAACCGTGGTATGCTATTGTTAAATTCTTGGCACTAAACAAAGATCTCCATAGAGGAACAGTTAGTGACCCCCCTAGGAGGATACATCGAACTAAGAAGCCTAAGAGTATCCTCCACCCGGTGGGGTGACTTGGGAGAAGTGAATGTGGTAGTTATTCACTATTTCAATTATAAAAGGGTGAAGTGGAAACCACACCCCCTAGGAGGATACATGAACTATGAAGCCTAAGAGTATCCGCCACCCGGTGGGGGTGACTTGGGAGAAGTGAATGGGGTAGCTATTCAATACTTCAATTATAAAAGGGTGAAGTGGAAAGCGCGCCGCCACTAGCAACCCCCCGCCCTGAAGATACAAAGGTCATTGGTGCAAAGCAAGAACACTCGTCCGTATTGGCTAGACAACATTCAAAGTCAAGAGGGTATATGAAATACTTTTTCACCGAATGAGCTATTTGAGTATCCGAGAGGATGCTAGAGCAAATCCTAAATCTTGATAGCAACTATATCGATTAGAGGACCTCAGGGGGACATGGGAGACCTCC
The DNA here is from genome assembly GCA_020205605.1 of Panax ginseng. Taxonomy (NCBI): domain Eukaryota; kingdom Viridiplantae; phylum Streptophyta; class Magnoliopsida; order Apiales; family Araliaceae; genus Panax; species Panax ginseng. The sequence goes on from CM035140.1 coordinate 128,880,816, forward strand.
TCCCCTAGTGGGGGGTTCAAGGGGATACCCCTTGGGTATCATCATGCAACAACATCCAATTATCCTCATAGTTTTCTACTTTAATATTTTTTTGAAAAAGTAGCTAAATGGAGATTATCACTATTATTACCAACTTGTTCATGATAAAGTGAAGAGGAAGTGAAAGGAAACTTACTTGTGGAAGATATGATGACAAACACTTAAGGAGGAAGAAAGAATGGATCTTGGGATGGAAATCTTGAAAACTTTAGCCAAGAACACACTAGAACTTCTCAAGAACACGAAGAACGCTATGAACATCAAAAGCTCTCTAATGATATCTCTCCTTCACACTTCTCTCTCTGTAAATCTCACCCAAGGTAATTTTGAAAGTAAAGAGTTCATTTGAAAGCTCCCTTTTTATAAAGAAGACGGGTGAAAATGTGGATGAAATTTATTTCTCCATCAAGGAAAATGCCATCACTAAAGATTATGTGATGTCATTCCATGATGTCACCCAAGTAGCCCAATTTTAATGGAAGAAAAATAAGCTTGATTTTGCTCACACCATTGGGCAACTAAAGAAGCCTACATATGAACTCCCCCGCGCTACCCCTTTGCTAGGATGTCACCAAACATGCCTTCCACTTGGAATTACAATTTATTGTATGGATGTAATTAAAAGTTAAAACGGCCAAAAATTTGTACTTCAAAAACACCATTGTACAAATTTTATACAAAACTAGTCGTTTCATTATTTAGGCTTAGCCAAGACTAGCTAATGCATGCCTTATATTTCATTTTTCATATCTATCAATATTTATACACACATATATTGATGTGGGTAAAAATATCCACTTATAGGATGTTTCCACATGTACACCAGCCAAAAGTCCCACTTGCTAAATTGATACAATGGTCCCTGGGCAGGGGTACAAAAGCCCTAACCGCCTTGGACACCTTCTACAAGATTCTAAATAAAATTAAGGATCGGACTCTACCAAGTGATATACTCCTGATTGAGTACAACTGAACCGGGGGAGACGATCCTAGGTCGACTCAATTACTGAATCTACTTCCTTAGAGGGTACTTCACTAGGGAGACGTCCCTATAAATACCCCCTTGGTTCACTCAACAAGGTATGTACAATTTAGTCCTATTATTTGTTTCTCTATATCCAAGTTCTTAGGCATCGGAGGGTCCGCCCAGGTATAACCTTTGCGGACCTTTAAGTGTTTGCTAACTTTCTCAAGTATGGCTGACCCTACTCAAAGATCTATAACACGGCTGGTTAGGCTCTACAGTTTTTGGCTGCTTTATATATATATATATATATGTATGTGTGTGTGTGTGTGTGTGTGTATGAAGGGCACAATTTATGAAGGGTAATATAATAATTTTGCCCACTAAATATTCGAGAAGCATATTAAATCAAATTAGAGTTAAGAGTTCCCAAAAAACCTAACCAACTAAGAATTGGCAACATGAAAGGATTTTAAAGCCATTTAGGACTCTAATTCCCAACTCTTGAAAGAGATGACTCTCATACTATAAATAGTGGATGTTCCAACACATTCAAAGTACTATCTACTCTAATAATAACTCTCTTCCTCCATATTAGAGATCTACTTAAGCATCGGAGAGTCCTCCCGGAGCCACCCTCTGACAGACCTTTTTACAGGTTGTTCGGTGAATTCAAGGCGAACGGTGGTCAAAGTCAATGTTCGTGGGTTGACCAAAACCCTAATTTGAAGGTTGCTGATTGAAGCATCATATATATATATATATATATATATATTGTATTTCTAGCCATTTTAATTAAACTGAATTAAATCAACAATACCTATTGTTTTGAATTTTTCAAAGGTTTCTAATGATAAATACATTGAAAATTAAAAATTTGTAATGAATGGAATTTTGAAAATTGAAGGAAAAAAGAGAAACAATATGTTTAGAAGAGAGAAAGGAAGAATGCAAAAACAGAAGAGCATGATCGACATTTTGTCGTGGATGATGTGAAACGGGTTTGATTAATAAAAAACAACATTTGACCATTGCCTGCTAGAGAGTAGCAACAACCGCTTTTAAATTGACACAGACGAGATTTTGAATGAAAATAGGGTAAGAGTAAATGCTGACTATAGATCAATCTCTTATATATATATACTGTTGAAAGATTCGAATTCAAATAATCAGTTTTGGTTGTTAGCTAAAGTCAGGGATAAGATTAGTTTAAATATAAATATTTTTGTATTTAAATGTTCCTCTATTTTAGGGATCCTCAACTCCTATTTTTGTGTAAATATTTGGGGGTTTGTTATGTTTCTATCCCTATATTATGTATAGTATCAGATGTAAAGATGAGATTTTATATAAAAAAACAGACTTCCTTTATCTCTCTCTGCGTTTATGGTATCAAAGCAGTAAACGCATTACCCTTTTTTTGAGCCTTGTTAAAAAAAATTAAAACCCTTAAACACCAGTCCTTCTCTGAACCAAACATGTCGGACATTAGCACAGTCAATACCCCTAGCCCAAACACTATCCCTGTTCGTGGTTCGTCTGCTGCTTCTGAAAACCCTTCGCTGCAGATCACAACACACAAACTCAACGGATTGAATTATCTCCAGTGGTCCCAGTCTGTCAAAATGTTTGTTACTGGTCGTGGAAAAATGGGGTACTTGATAGGAACTATTGTGGCCCCAACCTCTGATGATCCAGCAGCCCTGTTTTCTTGGAAAACCGAAAATGCTATGCTCATGGCTTAGCTGATTAACTCTATGGAACCTGAAATCGGTCAAGTCCACCTGTTCCTTCCAACTGCAAAGGATATTTGGGATGTTGTGGCGGCGACGTATTCTAACCGTGGCAATCCTGCCCAAGCCTTAGCCGTGAAGAATCAATTGAAGGAGATTAGGCAAGGTGAACGAGATGTGACTCGTTATTTCAACCAGCTGAAGACTCTATGGCAAGAACTCGATCAATTTGCTGTGATCGAATGGGAGTCCCCCAAAGATAGTGCTCGTTATCAACGGCTGTTGGAGAAGGACCGCATTTATGATTTTCTTAGTGGCTTGAATCCTGAGATTGAAGCAGCATGAGAACGCGTGCTTGGGACTAAACCACTGCAGTCCATCCTGGAAATTTTTGCCTATATCAAGCGTGAAGAATGTCGGAGGGGAGCCATGAGTGGCCCGCGACCTGCTGCCACCATAGAAAAGTCAGCCCTTCTTGTTGAACCAGGGGAGAATGCACTTACCAACAGGTCACGCTCATCTATGAAAAGACCAGATCAGAAATCCAATCTTTGGTGCGAGCATTGCAATAAGCCTCGTCATACAAAAGAGACTTGCTGGCAACTCCATGGCAGACCTGCAAACCTGCCAAATCGCAATCCAAATCAGAGGAAATTTGGACGAAACTCTGGTCCCAACCGTGCCTATGCTGCTGGAACTGAACATCAACTTACTGGCAATCCACCCTTCACTCCGGAGCAATTTGATTGGCTTACTCAGCTCATAAATCAACCCAACCACCTAACTACTTTGCTACAAAGAATCGACACTCCGATCAGACGGCGAAGACAACAAGGTATTTCCTTTGCCCCTAAAATACCTTGGATTATAGATTCAGGTGCGTCTGATCATATGACTGGTCAATTTAAACTTTTTTCATCATATTTTCTTTCCTCTGGTAGTAATAAGGTTCGTATTGCTGATGGTACTTTGTCACCAATTACTGGAAAAGGCAACATATCCCTCTCAAAAGACCTTTGTTTGACCTCTGTTTTACTTGTTCCAAATCTCTCTTGTAATCTTTTTTCAGTCAGTAAATTCACAAAAACAAATAACTGCATAGCTAAATTTTTTCCCTCTCATTGTGAATTCCAGGATTTGGGTTCGGGGAGGATGATTGGCAGTGCTAGAGAGGTCGTTGGGCTGTACTACTTTGAAGATGCTGCTATTCGAGAGGAACAAGTTCAAGTGGTCAATAAAGTTCCCTCTATGTCGGATGAAATAATGTTATGGCATAGGCGCTTAGGACATCCTAGTTTCCCTTATTTGCAAAAAGTATTTCCTAGTTTATTTAAGAATAAAAAACCAGTCCAGTTTCAATGTGAAGTTTGTGAGTTGGCTAAACACCAACGGTCTGTTTTTCATAGTCGTCCTTATAAAAAATCTTGTCCTTTCTCTCTAATTCATAGTGACATTTGGGGTCCATCTCGTGTGCAAAATTTGTCTAATACTCGCTGGTTTATTACTTTTATTGACTACTTTTATTGACGATCATTCACGATTGTGTTGGGTTTATCTCATGAAAGAAAAGTCCGAAGCATACCAAATATTTAAACAATTTCATTCTATGGTTCAAACCCAATTTAACACAAAAATTCAAATGATCCGTACTGATAATGGCACAGAGTATTTTTCCAATATTTTAGGATCGTTTTTCAATGATCAGGGTATTATCCATCAATCATCCTGCACCACTACCCCTCAACAAAATGGCATCGCTGAACGAAAAAATCGTCACCTCTTAGAAGTTGCTCGTACTCTCATGTTTACAAATACCTTACCAAAACGATTTTGGGGTGAAGCTATCCTCACTGCTTCTTTTCTCATAAATCGAATGCCTTCCCGAATTCTTAGTTTCAAAACACATATTCAAGTGTTTACTCAAGCTTACCCTCATTCCAGACTTGTCTCTAATATTCCTCTAAAAGTTTTTGGTTGTGTTGCGTTTGTTCATATCCATTCTCAGAACAGAAACAAGTTTGATCCTAGAGCTGTTAAAACCATGTTTCTTGGTTATTCTCCCACTCAAAAAGGGTACAAGTGCTATGACCCTCTCACCAAACGAATGTATGTCAGCTATGATGTCACCTTTTTTGAAGATCAATCCTACTACTCCAAAAATTCACTTCAGGGGGAGCATATAGATGAAGACCATTTTTGGGAAATCACTTCTAGTTCTGTCCAACCTATCCAGCTTTTAGAACCAGTAGGGTCTATCAATCCTTTCCACCCACCTATGCCATTAACAGATGTTGTACTCGAGAGGGAAGAAGTAAATCAAAAAACAGGTCCTGAATTGCGTGTTTACTCTAGAAGCCAGCATTTGAAAAGCACGGTACAGCCACCAAACTCTAGCACTGATTTGAATCCAAACCTGAACCCAGATTCTATACCAAGCTCTACCGAGGCCACAAATCCACCACAATCAAGTCCAAAGAAGGAATTACCAATAGCCCAAAGAAAAGGGGTTCGTTCATGTACACTTCACCCCATAGATAGATTTGTCTCCTATCATTTTGTCTCAGCCCTACAAAGCTTTCTTGTCATATTTATCAAGTGTTACAGCCCCAAAGAATATTAATAAAGCTATGAAAGATCCAGCCTGGAGAGATATTGTCCTTGAAGAAATGAAGGCACTAGAGAAAAATAAAACCTGAGAGGTTACATCACTACCCAATGGAGTTATACCCGTGGGATGCAAATGGGTATTCACGATCAAACACAAAGCTGATGGAACGGTGGACAGATTTAAAGCAAGACTGGTGGCTAAAGGGTATACTCAAACGTACGGCATCGATTATCAAGAAACTTTCGCACCGGTGGCAAAAATGAACACTGTAAGAGTACTTTTATCATTGGTTGCTATAAAGGACTGGTCTTTACATCAAATGGATGTAAAGAATGCATTTTTAAATGAAGAACTTGAGGAGGTGTACATGCAACTACCACCTGGTTTTGAAGAACCACAAGGGAAGAATAAAGTTTGCAGGCTGCTTAAATCACTCTATGGTTTAAAGCAATCACCACGAGCTTGGTTTGATCGTTTCTCTAAAACTATTCGGGGGGCAGGATACTCTCAAGGGCTAGCTGACCGCACAATGTTTTATCGACACTCGGATGAAGGGGGAGTTACCATCTTAATAGTGTAAGTAGATGACATCATTATTACAGGTAACGATGATGCAGAAATTAGGAGGTTGAAGGGGGTGTTGGCTGCTGATTTTGAAATAAAGGACCTTGGAAAACTAAAATACTTTCTAGGGATGGAAGTAGCAAGGTCAAAGGAAGGTATAGTTGTTTCACAACGAAAAATACACTCTGGATTTGCTCAAAGAAGTCGGCATGTTGGGAAGCAAACCAGCAGCAGTTCCGATTGATCCAAACCACAAGATTGGAATGTTCGAGGGAGGAAAAGATGTTGATCGAGAAAGTTATCAAAGGCTAGTAAGCAAGCTAATTTATCTATCACATACTCGACCAGACATTTCTTTTTCTGTAAGTGTGGTAAGTCAGTTTATGCAAGCACCAAAGGAGGAACATCTTGAGGCAGTTTATCGAATCCTAAAGTATTTGAAGAATAGTCCTGGTCAAGGTCTCTTGTTCAAGAAAGGTGGAGAGTTGACAGTAGAGGCTTATACAGACGCTGATTGGGCTGGCTCTGTGACTGATAGAAGGTCTACATCTGGGTGGTGTACTCTTGTAGGGGGCAATCTAGTTACATGGAGGAGTAAAAAACAATCGGTTGTGGCACGAAGTAGTGCAGAAGCTGAATACAGAGCAGTTGCACAAGGGATGTGTGAGTTACTATGGCTAAGAAGATTGTTAGATGAATTGAAAGTAATCCCAGTGACTCCTATGAAGTTGTATTGTGATAGCAAAGCAGCAATTAGCATTGCCAATAATCCGGTCCAGCATGATAGGACCAAGCATATCGAAATCGATCGACACTTTATTAAAGAGAAGTTAGAAGAAGGAATTATATGTATGTCGTACGTTCCCACAAAAGAACAATTGGCTGATGTGTTTACAAAAGGACTTACTAAGACCACATTCGAATCTCTTACAGACAAGCTGGGATTGTGCAATATCTACAAACCAGCTTGAGGGGGAGTGTTGAAAGATTCGAATTCAAATAATCAGTTTTGGTTGTTAGCTAAAGTCAGGGATAAGATTAGTTTAAATTTAAATATTTTTGTATTTAAATGTTCCTCTATTTTAGGGATCCTCAACTCCTATTTTTGTGTAAATATCTGGGGGTTTGTTATGTTTCTATCCCTATATATACTATGTATAGTATCAGATGTAAAGATGAGATTTTATATAAAAAAAACAGATTTCCTTTATCTCTCTCTGCGTTTATATACACACTAAAGCTAGATGTATAAAACAATGGTTACAAAAAATTACTTACAAAAATGATGTGGTTAATTGTAGTTGGTCATAATCATAGGGCCATAGGCCCACTCATGTATGGTAAATCATCAACTAATCATGTTTCACCACCTCATTTAGTATTTTAGTATCCAACAATTATTTAGTAACGATAGCAGGGCTCATATATATAGTGTGTGTGCGTGTGCGCGCGCGTGTGTCAATATATCTAGGTAATCTTTGACAACAAATAAGAAATGCTGCCCAGAAAGACCTTACCTAATGTGTCATATTAATCTTATTCAGCACTCAAGAAAATAGAAGGACAAAAACAAAAAAACATAAACAAAACAAAACACCAAAAAAAGACATTATGGAAGGATGCAAGTTTCTTAATTATTTTCTAGAAAGCAATATATGTTTCATTATGATCCCTACTAACACCTTCAACAATTTTCCAATCTAGAGTCAGCCCAAATTAAAATTGTGATGAGCACATCAGTTTTACTTACTAGTAACACAAGCCCCATCATCTGCGGTAAGAGACCCTTGCCCCTCTTTTACAATCTTCTTGATAACCTTGGAATTGCCAGTTACATGAATCACAGGGTTGAAGGACACCAGCTCCAAATTGATGCTTAGCACAGAATTTGGTGGGACCATAGGAAAACCACTAGTGGAATCCTTATTCCCTCGTATGTATGCATCTGCAATATATGTTCAGACAAAAAAAAGAATTATGAAATGTGAGACATTAAAATTTATAAATAAAACTAGGGATAATTATGAATTTGCTATAGATGATAAAAAGGGTGGAAGTGGATTCAATATCAATGAACTCTTCTTGACAGGTAAATTTGTTGCACATTCTTGTTTAAGATTATAAAAGAATGCAATCTATGTACCAACCTTCCAGTTGATACTACTGCCTGCCTAGTGAAAACTAAAGCAAATGATTTGGTTGTCATGTTTCTTCAGGACGGATGACTATTTTTTTTTCCATGTAGTGTTGAAACATGCAACTCAAACTCAATTGGCAACGAGTTGAGTAGCCACACTGGGTATATATTTAGGATCACTAGGCTTAACTTGTCCGATCTGGAACTATCAAAATTTCAATGACAAAAATTTCAATACCTATCTTAACTCAAAAACCAACAAGGTAAATTAGCTTATATCCTGTCAGTTTCTCCTATAAATTTGATCAACTGTTTCTAGCAGCAGATTACCCAATAAAAGTTGCATTACCCGCTGAACTACATGTAACGAAATTACTTACATCAACAATATGTGAACAGATATAGAATCTAAATTATGAATTACTTTGGAAAGCGTTCAAACTATAATGAAAAAAGTGGAATTGACATTTCTGGACAGCCTATTTTTAAATCATGAGGATGTCGAGCAAAATAGTACTCCCTCCGTCCTAGGATAAAAGTCCTGGTGGACTTTTCACGCATATTAAGAAGATGAATAAAATGACAAAATTGCCCATAATAATGTCATTAAATATGGAGAGAGAATTAGAATAAGAAAAGTATGAGATATTTAATGTTACAGGTATAATAGAAAAATATGTGTAAAAGTTTGGTTATTAAAGGAAAATGGACATTTAACATGGGATTACTCAAAATAATAATGACTTTTATCATGGGACGGAGGGAGTAACAAATAGGGAAACTTACACTGAGGTTGAACAATTAGATTGACCTTCTCTCCCCTGCTCATGGTCTTGATTGTTTTTGGTACTGCAGGACAAAAGTGACCTAAAAGAAGCAGAGTTATCAATTTAACAAGATGCCTATCCAACATTAATATATATCACATTAATATGCTAAACCCAAGAAAAATATCAGTTCATTTGTACTAACCGTCTTTCACATAAAACTCAATTCCCTCTTCTGGTGTTTTTGCAACTGAAACACCATCAACCAGCATCACCGCATACTTCACTGCATAACAAACATCAATTACTTATTCTTTTAGTCTGGGAATTGTATTTCCAGTGCAACATCTAACACAGCCAATCTAACAAACAACTGTTTGTCCACATGAATTGTATATGACTAATAACAAGAAAAAATATTCCGAAAAATAAAAATCGTAAAAGGAATCCATGGGAATACCTAGAACTTCATCCAAATCACTAGGTTGGCCAGTATGTTCCCCCTTCTCCAAAATCCTCTTAATAACTCCTCCATCCTTGCAGATATCCATAACAGTGATCCACGAAATGAGTTCTATTTCAAACTGAATAATAGAGTTTGTCGGAATGCCATCTGTGCCTGCTTCTCCATACCCCATTTTAGGAGGCAATGTAAATAATGCTCTTTCTCCCTTTTTCATGGTAATAATTCCATGATCAAGACCAGAAACCATTTGGCCTAACAAACCCAGCAAGAAACAGATGAAGATGAGAAAGGGAACACCTCTCATTTTCTAGCCAAGAACCAACAAAAAAAATTCCAAAGAGGTCCATCATCTTTCCTTTTGAACACATTTCCTCACAAACCCAAAAAAAATCCAAACTGAATAAAAGAAACCCAATTGGGATATCAATGTAGTAGAACTCAAACCCCAAAGAAAGAGAAGAAGAAAAAAACTCACCACTCCCAACCTTGTAACTGAAGGGTTCACTGTGATCTTCAGTAGAAACAAACTTCCTCCCATCAAGTAAAGTGCCAACATAATGAACTGAAATTTCATTCAACAAAAAACATCTTATTTCAAAATCCAGGAAAAACCCACATCAAAATCATAAAATTAACAACATTTAACAACAGATACTCATCATTCCAACATCTTATCTCAAATTCCAGAAAAATAAAGCCAGATAAAAACATAAATCATAAATTTAACAACATTTTACAACAAATAATCATCATACAAATAAATTCTCACCCAGAAAAATACAAACAAAAAGAGAGAGTAATTTCGACAATGCTACATTACCAGTGACTTCATCTCCAAATTCAGGAGATTCCCAACCAATTCCACGCTTGAGAAGCTTTTTCTTAATACCCGAAGAGCTAAATTCTCTCTCCTCGCCGATTTTGAGGGGTGGAGCTGATTCGATTACTTCCCCTGGTTCCTCGTCGAGCTCGTCTTCATCGTCGTCCCCAATGTTTGGTAGGTTACTTTCCATGTCTTTCACCATTGTTGTTTTAAATGCGTCCAAGATTCACCGATTGAAGTGCAGAAAAAGATGATGAAGAAGAAGTAGACGGTGGGTGTGTCTATTTTGTGTATATTGTCGGGTTCTGATCATAGAGAGAAAGAGAGACGCGTGGAGGGTCTTATAAGTTCATGAAGTGACAATATCATTAGTGAAATTTTCCCCGGCTAAAAACACTTTATTCCAATGTGCGTTATATTGTTTTAAGCAATTAGTCATTGTGCTTTTAAAATATTCAATTAATCCATTATATTTTTTAAAAATGTACAATCAAGCCATTCCGTCCAATTTCTTGAACGGATGTTAAATAATTACACACGTGACATTGAAAAAAAATCAAAAAATCATTATTTTCTGATGTGGCAAGTCAGTCAGCCAAATTCTTAATACTATTGAGTCACTGCACTTTAAAAAAAAATAATTGACCCACTGTGGTTTTAAAATTATTTTTATATTTTATTTTCTTTCTTTTTCTTTACCTAAATATTTATAATATGTATAATATTAATAAAAATTAATATTATAATATTTATAATATGTATGTTTTATTTTAAAAAAAAATTAAAAAAATTATAATTTTTTCTTTTCATTTATCTCTTTACCTTTCTTTTAATTATTTTAATTCTAAATAATGGAGTACAAATAATCAAAAAATTTCTCCTCATTCAAATCCCCCAAATACCAAATCCCTCATTCAAATCTCCAAATCCATTCTCGTCCTCCTCGTCAAAATCATCGTCACTATCTCTCTCCGATTCTCCCTATAGTCCTCCTTCAAGATCTTCCCGGTCAGGAAGTCGACGGTCCTATTCGGATAGTTGGAGAGGCGGAGCGAGGAGGGCGATCAACGAGCCGATGATCTCAAGAGTCATAAAGGCAAAGAAACGATTTGATTACAGTGATCGAAAGGTCGGGTCCGGATCCAAAAATGGTGTTGAAGCGGTCCGGCTTTAGGGTTCTTGGATATTTACGCTTGCTTTTTCTTTTCTCAATCTCTCGTCACGAGACCTCTTCCTCTACCGTCCTTTTTCAATAAAAAAAAAGTACAAAAGTATGTTGATGATTCGACACCAGAGATTTAAGACGGTTATTGTCCGGTTGGATTGAAATCAAAAATTTACAGAAACAATTTGATTACTCCATTTTTAGAAAGCTTTGAAACTTTCCAGGATATTTTTTAACAAAATGGAGAGGATTATTAGATTTGAAATTTGAGACAGATAAGTGATAATTGCAATCATCTATAATTATATTATATGGAATCAAAAATGGGGTTATTAAGAAGTAAGTAAATTATGATTTGGGTGTAATGTAATATAGCTTTGTAAGTAAATAATGGTGAAAGTTTTTCTGCTCTGTTTGTTGTTTGTTGATAATGAAGAAGGGGGTTTGTATTTAAAATGCAAGATAAGCTTTTATGCTATTTGTTTAACTAATTTTTGTTAATTGTATCAAATTTTCTATTTAATGTTAATTATGTACTGACCTTTTTTATATCATTAAAATATATATTAGTATTAATTTTAAAATAAAAATAATTATTAAAAGAAAGGAAAAGATATAAGGAAAAGAATACAATAAAAAAATGAATTAAAATATTTATTTTAATTTTATTATTATTTTAATTATTTTTGTCACGTAATTAATGATTTTTTATTTTAATTTTTTGTAGAAATTAATATAGTATTGTAATATATCTCATTGATACAAAAAATTTTGATATATTATTTGTATTATTTAGAAAAGAGATAAAAGGAAAAGAAAAGAAAGAAAAATATTATACATATTATAAATATTTAGGTAAAGAAAAAGAAAGAAAATAAAACATAAAAATATTTTTATTTTTAAAAATTTTATAAGTATTTTAAAAAGCGTAAAAGTATTTTTATTTTAAAATAAAACATACATATTATAAATATTATAATATTAATTTTTATTAATATTATACATATTATAAATATTTAGGTAAAGAAAAAGAAAGAAAATAAAATATAAAAATATTTTTAAAACCACAGTGGGCCAATTGCATTTTTTTAAAGTGCAGTGGCTCAATAGTATTAAGAATTTGGCTAACTAGGTTGCCACGTAGGAAATAATGATTTTTTGATTTTTTTTTTCAATTCCACGTGTGCAATATTTTAACGTCCGTCCAAGATATTGGACGGAATGGGCTGATTGAACATTTTTAAAAAAGTACAATTAAAATTGAATATTTTAAAAGCACAATGACTAATTACTTAAAACACTATAACCACAGTGGGTTAAAAGTGTTTTTTGGCATATTTTCCCATTTCTAAAATAAGAGTCTAATTTATTTTTATTTAGTTAATTTGTAAATTTTTAAACTTTAAATTCAATTGATTTTAATTTAGTCAATCTGTGAGATCTATAATTAAAAAATTAATAGAAATTTGTTTTATTTTTAGTAGTGAATATTTAGTCAATTTGTGAAATTCTAAAAGTAAAATTAATATAAATTTGTTTTATTTTGATTAATGAAAGAGTTATATTATGTTTCTTAATTTTGCACGAAAAAAAAGAAAAGAATGAAAATTTTAAATTAAGTAAGAAAAGGTAAAAAAAAAATTGCTTTACATTTAAGTTATAATTTAATCTTTATATTAATTTTGCTATATTTGTAATTTATAGGTATTATAGGAATTATAAAAGATTTGTTTATGTTTATTAAGTTTTTAGTCCAAATTCGTTTATTTCTAGACAAAACAATTTTGGGAAAATAATTGTCCAAATGTTCTATAAATTTCTTTCTTTTCTATTCCTTATAAATTTTAGTAATTAAACATAAAACTTAAGTTTTCAGTCATTTTTTTTCTTTTACGTTCATTTTATAACTCAAAAATATAGTGTTAACGTTGTAAATTTTTAGTAAGTAATAAAATAATTATTTTAGAAATTAAAATAAATTTTCATAAAAAATTGAATTTTAAAATTTGTAAAATTAACTACAATCCAAGTTAGATTAAACCTTTTTTTAGTTTAGATGGATAACAATCATCAAAGCCCAGCCTGAATAGTGGACTTGTTTAGGTTGATGGGCCCAACCTAACTTGGATATCTAACCCAAACTGTAGGTACTATTCGTCCATGATCCAACGCAAGAAAAGGAAAATAGGAAAAAGATAGGAAACTGTAGAATGAGATACACATTTAAAATGTAACGTTTTTTTATTTTAATGAGCTGTCCTGCCGTTATAAAAAACATGAGTAAGTATAGATGGAATCTATTGATTTTTCAAAATAAATCCCCATTTTTGTATTCACACCGTTACATAATAATAGTCGTTTTAATTTCATGCGTTAAGAAAGTTATTTAATATTATTATTAATTAAAATTTATGTAAAATTTTATTACTATCTTTTTATAGAAAGTTGAAAACTACTGATATAATATAGAGAATTTCTTAGGATAATGAGAGAAGTAAATAATTAATTCTCTCAATAAATTATAAACCACAAATAAACTGAAATAATTTTTTTTTTCAAAAAAGTATATTACTCCCTCCATTCCCATTTAATAGTCATTTTAAGAAGTTCAAAATTTTTTTATATATTTGACCTTAGTAAATTTTTAAGAAATATTAATTATATTTTTTTTCTCGTATGGCCTTCAAGTATCTACTTTTATAATTTCTTTCTCATTTATATAGGAATTTTTTTTCTTATTTTCTTAATAATAATGTTAGGGACATTAATAAGTAGGACTGAGCAAAAAACGGGTATAATCGAATTACCGAACCGAACCGAAATAATTTAACCAAAATTTTCTAAAAAATCGGTTATTTTTACTATTTCGGTTATATCCGAATTATTTTACAGTTTTCGGTTAGTTTGTAGAAGTATCATTTTTGGGTTATTCGGTTAAACCAAATAACTGAACAAATCTCAGCCCACTAGACCAACCATTAGTCATTTCTAATTCTCAGCCCAGCCATTAGTCATTAGTACTCAGCCCACTAGCTCAGCCATTAGTCATTTCTAATTCTCGAACTCTTAGTTCTCTCAAAGTCAAAGTCTCCAACTCTCTCACTCTCAGTCTCTCAGATCTCTCAACTGAACTCTCGGTCGAACTCTCAACTCTCAGGCCGTTGACTTATGTTTCTTCGTCTGAAAGGACCATGGAGAGGCAGCCGTCCATGTCGTCGGCGCCGTCGTTAGAGAGGGCAGTTACTTCCGCTTCGGCCTTTCGATCTCTAGCTGGAGAAACCTCTCCGACAGTCCTATCACCGCCGGACTGCCGCTCATCTTCCTGGTCTTCCTTGTCTCTTCCTCGATAAGTCCAACTCTTCTTTCTTGTACGACGGCGACGCATGGTGGAGACCACCAGCGAGGCAGCGACTTCATATCTCACTTATCACACAAGATTACTCCTCCATAATCCTTTCGATGCCTTGGGCCTCTCTAGCCTCCTCGTTCTCCCTCAAATCCTAGTCATCCTCGGGTTTGGTATCTGTGACGAATTTCGTTTGATTTTGTGTTTCTATCATTCTGTGCACGACAATATATTTGGCCATTTGGGGGAGACGAATTTCGTTGCATTTGGGGTCATCTCGTTTGATCTCAGTTTGGTTTGATTTTGTGACGAATTTCGTTTTGATTTGTGTTTTGACGGTTTGTCATTTCGTTTGACGTATTGTTTGATTGTGTGTTTCGTTTTGACAATTTTGAAGATGATTACACTGTATTTCAAAAAATTCTGAATGGATGAGCCTTTTTCCATTTTTTGTTGTTCTCATTTTGACAGGTAAATGAAATCAACTTGTAAATATATTTCTTAATTTCGGTTATTACCCGAACAACCGAATTGTAAATTCGGTAATTCGGTTAATGGGTAATTCGGTACTTGATCGGATACCAAAAATAAACAAATTTTGGTTTTCGGTTATAACCGAATAGACTATTCAGTTCGATTATAACCGAATGATCAATCCTATTAATAAGTATACACAAAAAATTGTGCACGCATAAGAGAAAATAGGAAACGGAACCTACAACTAAATGTTTTACACATTTTTATTGGTAAGCAATACATAAGTCATACTCTTGGTGCACAATTTTTTGTATTAGTTGGTGCACATAGTATTATCCTTTTTAATTCATGCAAGGATAGTTGTGACAATCAGAGTCGGTCCTGGGTTTTTTAAGGCCCATGACAAATTTTCTCAAGTGTGCCCCTTTATACAAAATAAATAAATAAATAAATAAATTATCAATTAATTAATTTTATTAAAATTATAAGAATTTACAAAAGATATGAAAGAACACTTTAGTGCCTCATTAAAACCTTTGTTGGGAAAAACTCAATGGGACAAAACCCCAAACGAAGGAAAAAGAGTACCCCTGGTTGTAAACATTGCATTAAAAAAAGAAAAGTACATATTTAAATCTACATGCTTCCTCCCGAATCTCCATAAACATTTTTTAATTTGATAAATCTTTTTTTCATCCACTACGATTAATCGAAGCAAAGAATCATTTATATATTGATTTTATTTTCTTTAGATAATATTTGAATTATAATTTACAATTTGATTCAGAAGATAAGTAGTACAATAGTTCAAATCCATGTTGAATTCATAAATTGTTCTTCTTGATTTTCGGAAAGTTGATTCTTTTTCAAGTAGAAGAACTTGAATTCATCACATTCATTAAACATTTTGACTAGAGCTATACATCGTCAGCAAATTTTCTCAAGTGTACCCTTTATACAAATTAAACAAAAAAATAAATAAATTATTAACTAATTAATTTTATTAAAATTATAAGAATTTACAAAAGATAAGGAAGAACACTTTAAAATGTCATTGAAGCATCACAAGTACCTACAAAATAAAAATAACAATGAAATCTAAACCACGAAACATCATTTAAAATGTCTTCTTGTTGCACTTTTAGATGCAAAATCATCAATTATACTATCATATTTAATGTATTCTAACATATCATTTTCAATACATAATATCGCTAATCTTTTTATTATTTTATTTTTTTATATACATAAATACATAAGCTTATAAAAAAATTTGGATCCCCTCGATTGTGGGCCCTGGGTGGTAGTCCTGTTAGCCCTTGTCCAGGGCCGACTCTGGTGACAATACATATCAATTTTAATAATAAAATTAAAATAATAAATGACTTTCTTAATAAATATGCAATACTCTAAAAAATCAAATAAATAAGAATGAATGGAGACGGGGGTATTATGCAATGGAGGGAGTATGTCCTAAGAAGGAAATATGACATGAAGATTGTATTAAGGAGGAATTAAAGTCTAGATAGAAGCATGTTATTGTATACCTCTAGTTTAAGTCTTTTAGATAATGAGAAGTACTCGTGTACATGTTAATTGCTGATGGTGAAAATTATAGTTGGTTTTGAATTCTGTAATTTTCACTTGACTTTACATGTATACATGGCTCAGCCTTTGTAGTATTTTGTGCGTTTAAAGCGTTCAAACGCACTTGAAAATCTTGCTCGCCTGCTATCATTTTATTTTAAACATAATTTATAGAGCTCACAAATGCAACGCACCAAAGTTGGTGTGGTTCGTTTGAAGATTCAAAAGCTGCAAACGCTATCGTTGCAAACGCTGGTAGCCAAACAAATTCGTAAGAGTTTTGATCAACTAGCTATTAGTTTCGATTTTGTTTCCGGGATATGCATCATTAGATTAAGAATAATCTTAGAGACACAAATTATTCTAAAAACATTTTACAAACTGCTGATGTGGCATACTCCATCTCAACTTTTTATGTGGGGCCGAAGACTACATTAAAACAATTTGTTAATCAGTATGCTGAGGTGGAATATGTCACACGTCAACAGTTTGTAAAATATTTGTATAATAGTTTGTGTCTCTAGCATTACTCTTAGATTAATGTGCCTGTAATTGCTGATCTTAGTGTCGGTCTTGGTTTTGATTTTAGTTTAGGCCGAGGTTGCATAGGTTTCTCTTGGTGTCTTTTAAATCTATTTTGCTTTATTTAATTGTTTCCTAATACATTCAAACGTACAGTATGAGAGAATTAGTAGTATTCCACTATGATTATTTAATTGAGTAGTTTGATTTTGGATTATTCTTCCAGAATATATGAAAGGGGAAAGAGGGTAAGAGTGTAGAATTGTCATCATTCAAAAGCAATGAAAATTAAGGAGGGGGAATATAAAGACAGCATATGATCTTAGCAAACCGGCCACCACCAATTAATTAAGGCCAACAAGGATATATACTTAAAAAAATGCAAATACTATCATAACACCACCAAAACATCATATTAGCACAACAAATATTTAACATTAAATCTAAGTTAATTTCTAATGAAATTTTACCAATGTCGTTTGCAAAAAAATAAAAAAAAATCATAAATGGATAGAAAAATATTCAAGAATTGACTCGAGTACTTCTAAAACTTCAGAAATTTATACACACACACAACAAATAAAAAGAAGAAAATAAAAACCTCCAAGCCACAAGGATAAATTAACTCGTACAAATCAAAAGACACCAATAGTACTTGTTTGTTTAACAGCATGGCTTCTACTTCTTGGATACTTCACATCATTCTTCTTAACACCATTAACATTAACACTATTGTGTTCTTCTTCTTCTTCATCATCATCAAACTGATCACAAGCCTTATCTTCATCAATTCTTCCCATCCCAACACTAAAACTCCTTGGCACAGCAACCCCTTTTGTTGATTTTGACTTGCTAAAAATATTGTTCTGATCCATTGACTCTTGAAGCTGCCTCATTTGTTGCTCCTTTATAATTTGTTTCAAGCACAATTCCACATCCACCCCCATATTATTGTTACTACTAGTAGAATTAGCCCTAATCAACTCTCTCAAATCTTCATTCTCATAATTATAATTAGAAGATCTTGAAGATGCAACACTTGTACTAAAGCTCTTTGGTAAGCCGGATACCATTTGTCCGTTTTTCATTGACCCCATCATGTTGCTACTTGTTCCATACCTTGGTTTTTGAGCATAATCCATCATGTTCCTTACATACAAATCTCTTCCTTTTTTCAAAACCCTAATGGGAATTGTAATGATCTTCATCAACTTGCTGTGGTTGCTTGTGGTTCTCATTTTGCACTTGTACTTGAGCCTATATAATTGAATGAAAATAAAGAAATTCAAGATCTAGCTCGCATAAGAACTAAAAAAGAGATATTGAAGTAACTATTTTATTTCGACCAGATGAATCGCAGAAAGTTTCAAAAACTTGGCTTGAATTTATAAATGGGGTTTTAAAGATAATCTTGAAAAAAGAAGAAGAGAATCTTGAAAACAAGTTGAGGAAATAAAAGGGGCATGTTTCTGCTTTTGAAGGAAGAAATGGGAATGGGATGTTTTTATAGTATGGGAAAACATAGGGGAGTTAGAAATTGGTCAAATTTGGACAGATAAGAAAGTATTAATTAAAGGGAAATAAAGATAAGCATGCTTTTAGAGTGATTAATTAGTTATGTAAAATGAAGTCCAAACCGCCAAAGTTGAAATTTTGGAGTAGGAAAATTCGGAGCAAGAAGATTAAAAGATAAAGGTAGGCATGCTTTTAGAATGATTATTTAATTGTTAAACTTTTTCTAATTTTTAATATATGTGACTGTCTACTAAGATAAGTTGTGTTGGATTTATTATACCCATCCATCATAACTTGTTATTGCTATCATTTGAGCATGCACGTTAGTTTTTATCTTTTTATTTATGATTTATTGACTATTGTTTTTGGATTCGACAAAGTGGATATAATTCTACATTATTTATTTATTTATTTTTGGATGGAGCAAAAGGTTATTATTAAAGGCTAAATACAATTTATTAAATGAAATATCATCATATTTATGATTAAACTCTAAAGAATTTGGATTTACACTTTACTACATCAAGTGTCTAATTTGATACAATTTAGCCTCTAATTTTCAGAATCCTACCAAAATTGGCCATAATACCTAATTTTTCGGCCATCTAAGAATTGTATACGATTTGACCGTATAGAATATGGTCTAATAACACTTATGTTACATCAAGTACAACCAAATTCATAATTTAATATATCAAGTACCTAATTTGTATAAATACTTATTTTGACGTATTAAATCTGTATAAATCCTTATAAATAATTACTATATGTTAAATTATTAAAATTAAATATTAATACAAAGATTACCAAATATAATTTTTTTTATTTTATATTAAAAAAAAGGACTTAATTACCAAAAAAAAAAATCAATAAACTTTTATACATAGAAATTATATTTTTAACATGAATAACATTAAACTTTTAAACAATTGACAAAAGTGCCCAAAAATTTAATTAATTAAATATTACACTTTTTATATTGGAAGAGCATACAAAAAGAGGAGGAAAAAAATTGAAAAAGAAAAAAATGACCCATTTGCTCTCTCTCCTCCCTCCATTTGCCCTAATCCTTCAAATTGTTTTGTTCCTTCAAATTTAGAAATTTCAACGTCTTGAATTCTGTCCAGTAGAATTTGATCGACTTAAGCAGAAAATAACCTGAAATTTTATATTAATTCAAAGACTCTTCTGACGGAAAAAGACTGATTATCGCCATTGAAGGAGGAAAGAGGAGATGATATGCAAAAAGTGAGTTGCAAAGAGAAAAGGTAGATAAAACGACATAGGTAATGCATTTTGAATTTGGAAAATGAGTTATTTTTAGTTAGTTAAAAGATTTTTTAATTAATTAGTTTATCCAACAACAAAAAATTTTCGTTAGCTTTCCATTTTATTCTTCAAATAAACAGTAGTTAATACATATATTGTATTTATAAAAAAAAATTAATTTTAGAATTGTATCTATAATTCAAAAATTGTATGTATAAATTTTACAACTTAAATCTTGCAAATTATAAATTATATCATAAATTATAAATTTTACGTTTTAAATTTTAAATTTAACAAATTATATCACAACTTAAATTTTATAAATTGTATAAATTGTATTTAAAATTTTATTCATAAATATTTATAATTTTAAATTATATTTATAATTTTATACCGTATTTCTACGGTATTAGTTACTATTTTTAAGGGCTAAAAATAATTTTATTTATACTTTTTTTTATATATATTTTTTCTTTGGGGACCGAATCATGAATATGGTGGTACTTGATGTAACGGAACTGTAAATAACCCTTTTTCAATTAAGTCAAATTGTATATTTATATGGTCAACTGGTATTAAATAGACAAGACCCGGTTGAATTCTTGGGAGGGGATAGGATATTCTGACCAATTTTGGCCATATTCTGAAATTGAGAACTAAATTGTATCAAATTAGACACTTAATGTAGTAAATTGTAAGTCTAAATTTTTTAGGGGCCGAATTATGAATTTGATGGTATTTCACGTAACAAAAATATAATTAGCCTTATTATTAATTAATTGGTAAATAATAATTCCCGTTCTCAAAACAATACTCTCATTTGTAAATATTAAACATGTATTTTTATTTTATGTTTACTTATAAAAGTAATAAGTTGTTAGCTAACGAGTAAGTGTAGGAAAATAAAATTATCATAGTAAACTTAAAGAGATGGTATAATATTTTATTACTATTATTAAAAAGTGTTAGTTCCCAATATACACAATACAAATTTAGAAGGGGGGTTGAATACATCCTTTTTGATTTTAAATACTTTTCTGGTTTATTTTGTATTGCTCATGAATTAGCATATGACAAACATAAGAATCTTTTCAAGCACACCGGAATAAGTAAAAGATCCCCTTTATTGATATATTCATAATCAGACATACATTGTTCGTAGAGAGTTAATTCAAGAGAGTAGCGCTTAAAACATACATAGCATTTATAACAGTTAATGTACATAATGTAAATGACATAAAGTAAAAGACACAAGGGGTTTTAAGTGGTTCAGAGACTCAAGCTCCTAATCTACTCTTCTGCTTTTAACTAGCAGGATTTCCACTAAGGATGGACAGCACCCTGAATCACTAAGATTTCTTCAAGGCCAGCAGCTTTGGAACTTCAGTTCACTAAGAACTCTTCAAGGTCAGCAGCCTTGGTACTTCTCTAGTTCCCTAGGAACTCTTCAAGCCCAGCAGGCTTGGAACTTCATTTAGTCCCTTCGGACAAGGACCCCTCAGGCCCTGGCTTCTTGTTGTTGTAGTTGTTGTTGGTGGTGATGAGTTGCTAAGATGACTTTAAACGTTATCATCTTTTGTACTTAGCAGCTTGGTGTGGTCCTCTCTGTATTCTGCTTCGAGACTAGACCACATCATCTTTGGCGCATCTGATCTTCTTTTGTTCTGCTCATCTTCATGCAGTGTCAGCTGTGCACCATCACCATTTCCTGAACCCTTCTTAACATGTTGGCAGACATGGTTATGCACTTGCTCTACTTCAGCTTTGGGTTCATGGTGAATCGTAGAGTGGCTCTTAGGATCTGCCTTATGCTTTGCCACTCTCCTGATTGCTATCTTCTTGTCCTTCTCGGCTCTTAGCTTAGATGCCAATTCAAGTGACATTCTCATCTTTGTTGAGTGAAGCTTTGATTTGTTTAAGTCCTTCTTCAAAGCTGCTTCACTTCCATCTTCGTAGTCTCACTGTCACTGAGACTTGTTCTATTTAAGCTCAGGTGGAACTCGTAGAGTCAACGTTTAGCATTCTACCAACTCAACGATTCTGCAACATAACAATCATCAACAACTCTTGATCTTTGAAGCTCTGTTGATTTATACCTCTTCCCAATCTTCTCGTTGGAAAGTAGCCGTTGAAAGCTTTCAGATTTGCTTCGCAGATCTCGAGTTATTTGGTGTAGACTGCAGATGTGACATGACATCTCCTTTTACGACTTTCGACCTTCAGAGTCTACTATTTCACCTACCTGTCGCCGATATGTTATGTTAGTTCCCGATGAGCCTGAATAGATCTGAAGGGGGGGATTGAATAGATCCTTTTTTGTTTCAAATACTTTTCTCTTTTATTTTGTATTGCTATTAAATTAACATATAACAAATATAAGAATCTTTTCAAGCACAGCTGTAATAACCCATATTTCATTTTAAAAAATTAAAAATTAATTATTTTTATTTTATACAATTGTATTTAAATTGGAAAAGGTAAATGATTTTTGTTTCCCTCTTTTCTTCCTTTTTATGTTTGGAAAATTAAATTCTTTTAGTTGGTAATTAAATAACTGATTAAATTAAAATTGAGAAAGATAATTTCTTTTGTTAAAGTCTTGTGGTAAAATTATTCGGAGCGGGAAGCTACTTGAGAGATAGAGAAGTCTATTCGAGCGGAGCATCCGCATCTTTTGATAATTAGGTACGTTCATTCTTTTGATTTCGGGGACGAAATCCTTTTTAAGGGGTAGGTGATATAATACCCGGTAAAAAAAAAATAATAATAATAAAGAAATAAAGTAAATAAATAATATTTAAATCCATATTTTTAATTGGGCTTTTCTTATGTTGGGTCAAATTGTATTTAATTTGTGTGAACTATAATAAGTATGCGATTACATTAATTTGGGCTTTTATACTAATTGGGTCTATTTTGTATTTGGGTAATATTAAAATCCTATTAAAATTAGGAGACACAATAAGATATATAAATAAACAAGTAAAACCTAATTAGACTCTCATACGCTTTATACGCAACTGAAGGAGAAGAAGGGGGAAAAGCGGCTGTGGAAGAACAAAATAAAACGGAAGAAGATTCTTTCAGTAAGATAATATTATTACTTTGTGAATCAGTATACTTTATTTTGTGAATTAATATATATATAGTATTACATCAAGTGACCAATTGGTGAATCAGGCGATTAGCCAGTTAATGGATTAATAGTTAATTTAATATAATCCTTATATATTTTATTAGATTGATTTAGGTGTAGTTATCAATTTAATTAGATCTATATTTTTTAGTAAAGTTTGATTTTTGCAACAGAGGATGTGAAGTTCTAATTAAATTTTGTAAGTTGAGATTTGCTTCAGGAATCAAGTTTATGCAAGTTTAAAAAAAAAGAGATGATAATAGAGTAATTAAGATTGGTAATTTGGAGGACAAATAAAGTTCGATCGGAGGGAGTATTTAATTATTGATATGCGATTTCATTTATGTTTGCTATGCAATACAATCTGAAATATATATCGTAATAACATGTGCAGTCAACATGAAGAATTGTGAATCCTAATAGTGACTTGCTCATTAAGTTTGGCTTAGTCATATTTTTCAATGTATTAATGTGGGGATGCTACGTAAATAGTCTGAAAGCTCTATCATCTCTACAAGCCACAGTGACAAACTTTAATTTGCTACCAACTTTTTATCTTCGGGTTTAGCTGGTTTTTTTTTCTTTTATTTGAAGAAGCAATATCATATCAGTTCAGACAGAAGAGAATTATCAATAGATGTATATAGTTATAGAATTTATAAATTTACAGATTTTGACTATATTAATATGATTAATAATAATAATAATATGAGTTAAAAAAAATAAAAATAAAATAATTAGTAATTAATAATTTAACGCATAGTTTATTAATTTATTTTAATAATTTGTGTAATTAGTTCGATCAGAGGAAATTTAAAGAGTTATACTTAGTATATAAATTTTAGAGTATTAATAATTGAGTTAAGGCGATGATTAAAGGCATATTAAATAGATTATGAATTATTTTGAAATTATTAGTTTGGATTATTTTTAATTTGAGGTGAATATGTTTAGGTTGCGAATAATGTTTTGTATTTGATATCGTTGGCATTTGAGGGTAAAATTTTGTGGAGTGTGCTATAAATGGTTTGGAAGTATCAGGTACGAATTCCATACTCTTTCAGCGATACTTTTGTTAAATTTGAATTGTTCATTTTGTTCCTCGTTTCAAATTTCTGTTATTATTTCACATAGTTATTTCTTGTGAAATTGATATATTAGTTTCATTTTGGAGTTGATACACATGACTTGTATTTGTACTCTTTGAATTAGGATATCATGTTTAGTATTTATTTTTAATAATTGTAGAGCGGTACATGTTGTTACCTTCTTTTTGAGACCTTGTGACTATAATTTGATTTGGTTCAACATGTACATATAAAACCCTTTTGTTGGTATTATGTCGCATGTGTTGTGACATGATATTTTTGTTAGAATATACCGTATGGTATACCCGAGCTATAACCACACAGCGTGGGGGGTACCACGAACGCATGTCGCCTTAACGACGAGGCATGACACTTTACGTAAGGCGGTGTGATTAGTCCACTGCTGCGTCTCCGTTTGGGCTCCGGAGGAAGTGGGCCATTTGGTGTTTTGTTGTGGGAGGCGTATGGGTTAACCATAGTTTTCTGTTCTGTGGATTGGTGATGTTGTGCCAAACACACTATCCGATTTGCATACATTTGGATTCGCGATCCAATGTGTGATTTGCCTGTGTGGCATCATTTGATTTGCCTATGTGGCATTAGTTTGACTTGCCTGTGTGGCAAGATATATTTTTGAGCTCATTCGGTATGAAATAACCCCAGCTATTTGTTTCAGCCTATTATTTTATTGTATTAGTTTTGTTTGTTTCGTTTCACCAATTCAATTGAGTTAGTTACTTGATTCGTTATTTCTTTATTCGCTCTATTGGTTTCATCAATTCTGCATTGATTCGAGATATATTTCATTCAGATCTTTGGAGATTATATTTTTGTCAGTATTTACACTTGAGGCTTTGTTCAGTATTTTGTCTCAGTTGTTTTCGTATGTCAGTTGTATGTCTTTAATTTGTATATCTGTATCCATACTGAGCAATTGGCTCATGCTGTGTTTTTCTTCCGGCAGGTTTGTAGGGGTGATTCAGGGCTAGTGTGATGAGAGAGTTGCCTTTGACCATCTAGGTTGTTTCGAATTTTAAGTTTTGATTATTTTGACTATATTTGGAGAATTGTATTTAGTACGCTATTAATGGATCACCACTATTAATATTTTGAAGTTATTAGTCCTCTGTTTACTAATTTTGAGGTTTGTTGTGCTTTGCACGTGACCTCCCTTTCCTTTTCGGGAAGGGGGTGTTACAACAACGGAATAAGTAAAAGATCACCTTCATTGATATATTCATAATCATACATATATTGTTCGTAGAGTTAGTTCGGTTGTAAGCAGTTAGAACATACATAGCAGTTATAGCAGTTAATAGACATAATATACATGACATAATATAAAAGACACAAGGGGTTTTAAGTGGTTCAGAGACTCAATCTCCTAATCCACTCTTCTGCTTTCAACTAACATGATTTCCACTAAGGAAGGGCAGCATCCTGAATCACTAAGAACTCTTCAAGGCCAGCAGCCTTGGAACTTCTCTAGTTCCCTAGGAACTCTTCAAGCCCAATGAGCTTGAAACTTCATTTAGTCCCTCCCACAAGGACCCTCGAGCCCTCGCTTCTTGTTGAGTTGTTTGTTTGTTTGTTGGAGTTGGTGCTGAGCTGCTAAGATGTCTTTATGCTTTGAACATCTTCTATACTTAGCAGCTTGGCGTGATCATCCTTGAAGTACAGGTTAATGTTGCATGATGCTCAGCTTCTTCAGTTACTCAATCTCCTCTGATGATCCCTTGATGAACTGCCTTGAAGATCATTCTTCTTGATACGTGATAGCTGCACATGATGGGTTTCTAAGATGACTGTAAGCTCTTCTGCTAGGTACTTAGAAACTTTCTCATGCTTGCCACCATGATGACGTTTATGATCTCTCTTCTTGATACTTGATGCCTTCTCATGATGGACTTGCTAAGATGACTGTGAGCTCTTCTCTATGGTACATAGAGTCTTCCCATGATGGACATCAAGATGTTATTGATGCTCTTCTTTCTCTCGGCAGTTCAGAACACTCTTTAAGTAGTAGAACTCTTACTTCTACATTGTAGAACTCTCACTTCTACTACTTTCTTTGTATGTCTTTAAGTGTTCTTGGTGGATCGTACTCACATGTTTTAGAACAGTCCACCGTTACTCCAAACTCGGCAACTCCAGCAACCCTCGATCTTTGAAGCTCTTGCTGATTTATACTCCTTCCCAATCCTTCCGTTGGAAATTAGACGTTAAAATCTATTCAAATATCTTCACAGATCTTGAGTTGACAGAGGTAGACTGCTGATGTGACATGTCATACTTTTTCTGACATTGCAGTCTACTGTTTCACCTACCCATCATAGATGTCACTTTAATGTCTTGGGCAGGTCGAAGACTTTATTTCCTCCTTCTGATTTCTCGATCAGAGGTTGTCCTTTTGCATCGATGCTCTCAGTAAGCTCTTGTTCGAATATTACCCTTCAGATTGAACCGTTGCCAATGCTTCAGTCTTCATCTATTTGAACTCTACGATTCTGATGCATGTCTTCATAGGACTTGATCGTAGTGTCTTATTGACTGGTAGAGACAACACTACGATCTTGAAGAGTGTTGATTGGATCTTCAATGTAGATTACCTTTTCCTTCTTTTGTTAAGTGCTTCAAAACTTCTGTTTGCCTCAACAGCTCTCATATACTGATGGCTTGACTTCTTTGTTCTAGACCCTTCTGAATAACAAGACACTTCAGATTTGTGGCGTGTCTAACTCGCTTTCTCCTTATGATCTCCCGTTCACTTATCATCAATGGACTGACCCAATGTTTAATCACTTTAGCCTTGTTCTTAAGAAGCTGTCCAGTATCTCTTTATGCACTCCATCAGTTCTTTCTTTGTTTGGCAAACACTATGATCCTGATAGCTTCCAAGATCGTTGTCTTACATGCTTCGCTGATACCATCGCACTTGTTGACTTTCCTTAGTCAGTTACTGAAGTCTTCTTCTGATCTCCTTGTGGAAGACTTCATCCTGAATGGCTTCACAACTCAATCTGGATGATGATTGGGTTGGTGCTTAGATCTTCTGTTAGCTTGCATGCCATTCATTGAGTGCTTTCTGGTTTCCTTTATGATGGGATGTATCTTTGCAGTGCCAACCAGAGGCTTCATTCCTTTGGATATTCTGGGAGTACTCATTTGTTGATAATCATATTTTCTCTACGATTCTGCCTTGGTATTGTGAGCATAACGATTGAGGTCTTAGTTCTGCACTCTACGATTCAACTTTGGCACACTGCGACTCTGAGATCAGATCTTGACACTCTACGATTTCTGCCTTGTGCTTGTTGTCTTCATCTAATCTTGCTTGACTACGATCTCTACATGTAATCAATAAACTCTACGACTCAGAGTGTAGTCTACGATCCTTGACTTGGCTTTGGCATCAGTAGACTCTACGACTTCGATTGTAGTCTACGTTTCTGACTTGACTTTGGCAGATGTTCGGTCGGCTCGTAGGCAGGCTGTCTCTACGATTCTGAACATGACTTTCTCAGTAGACTTCAGCTCCGAGGAAGTTCTACTCGACACACTACGATCCTTCATCGTTTCTCCTGGTAGTCTACGAACTCCGAGATCTACTATCTTACAGACTACGATTCTGCCTCGACAACTCTCGAGTTTTCCTTGACTCTCCCGGCGCATCTCGATTTCAGTGCGAAGGCTTTCGACGATCGCATGTTTCTATCTATTACATCATAAGATCAACCTAACATGCTTGATCTTTCTATGTTTATAGTCCTTGTACATCATTTCTTTTTAAGGACTTTACAAATCTATTTTGCTTATGTAGGATCAACCTAACATACTTGATCAATTCATTCTAAGTCCTTGTACACATATTTTTATTATCTATCAAAGGACTTTATAGCTTTTCTTAATGCAAGCATGATATATTACTTTTATGCCTCGGGTAGGTCAAAAACTTTATTTCACCCTTTTGATTCCTTGATCAGAGGTTGTCCTTTTGCATCGATGCTCTCAATAAGCTCTTGTCCAAATATCAACCTTTAGATTGAACTGTTGCCAATGCTTCAATCTTCAGCTGTTTGAACTCTACGATTCTGATGCATGTCTTCTTGGACCTGATCGTAGTGTCTTGTTGACTGATAGAGACAACACTACGATCTTGAAGAGTGTTGATTGGATCTTCAATGTAGGACACCTCTTCCTTCTCTTGTGCAGTGCTTCAACACTTCTGTTTGCCTCAGCAGCTCTCGAGATCATCGATGGCTTGACTTCTTTGTTCTTGCCCTTCCGAATAGCAAAGACACTTCAGATTTTGGCGTCCACTTTCGCTTTCTCCATGTGTGATCTCCCGCTCACTTATCATCAATGGATCCACCCAATGCTTAATCACTTTAGCCTTGTTCTTCGTAAGTCGTCCAAGATCTCTGTATACTCCATCGCTTCTTTCTTTGTTTGGCAAACACTACGATCCCGGTTACTTCCAAGATCGTTGTCATCTTACCACTTGATAGCCATCGCACTTGGCGACTTTCCTTAGTTAGTTACTGAAGTCTTCTTCTGATCAACTTGTGGTAGACTTCATCTCGAATGGCTTCACAACTCAACTGGATCTTGATTGAGTTGGTGCTTAGATCTTCTGCTTAGCTTGCATGCCATTTGAGTGCTCTCTGCTTCTTTAGATGGGATCTATCTTTGCAAAGCCAAACCGAGGCTTCATTCCTTTGGATATTCTGGGAGTGCTCATTCGTTATTAATCGTATTTGCTCTACGATTCTATCTTGGCATTATGAGCACATCTATTGGGGTCTTAGTTCTGCACTGTACGATTCAGCTTCGGCTGTGCAGACACTACGACTCTGAGATCAAATCTTGACACTATAATTTCTGTCGTTGTACTTGTTGTCTTTATCTGATCTTGCTCGAATACGATCTCTGCCTCTGATATGATCGAGAGACTCTACGACTCGAGTGTAGTCTACGATTCTTGACTTGGGCTTCTAGCGATCTTGATCGGCTCAGAGACAATCGTCTCTACGATTCTCAACATGACTTCTTCAAAGCAGACTACGACCTCCCCGAGGAAGTTCTCCTCGACACACTACGATCCTTTCCTCGCCTCTCCCAGCGCTCTACGAACTCCCGAGATCTCCTATCTTGCAGACTACGATTTTGCCTCGATAGCTCTCGAGTTTCCCTTGACTCTCCTGGCAGACTACGATTTCTGGTGTAGTGCTCGACGATCAGAAAAGCCTATCTATTACATTATTAGATCAACCTAACATGCTTGATCTTTATATATTTATAGTCCTTGTACATCTTTTCTTTTCAAGGACTTTACAAAGCTGTTTTGCTTATGTAGGATCAACCTAACACATTTGATCAATTCATTCTAAGTCCTTGTACATATGTTTCTATTGTCTATCAAAGGACTTTACAACTTTTCTTAATGCAAGCATACTTGCATATTCATTCATATATATATCATGATCAAATCATATGTAAATAGGAATATCATTCACATGCTTATTCTTGACAATCTCCCCCTATTTGATTATGACAAATATAATAAGTACACATGCATGTTATGAATGAATCTTATATTCAGTGAGCAACTGTATTTCTAAAATAGATTATCATGAATGTCATTTATAATGATTTGGAATTTAATACACTGACATTTACATCCTGGATCCAGAACATACCTAACTAGTTAGAGATGTACCTTTTTGGCTCCATGTATGCTTTCAGGATGTTTGTTGATCAGCTAATCATCTATTTGATCTTCTTGCTCCTCCTCCCCTTGGGATGATGACTTTCTGTCTTTGCTCTTCTACCCTTCAGACTCATGATCTTCTTTCATAATTTGCTCCCCCTCAAACTCTGCGATCATATAATCATCATCTTCTGGCTACCCCTCAGATGATGACTCAGCTTCTTCTTGTACTGTCTTCTTTGACTTCTTCTTTTCTTTCCTTCTGCTCTCCTTACCCTTTCTTGAATGCCTCTTGCTCTTGCTCTTTATATTCCTCTTTTTCTCCCCCTTTTTGTCATTAATCACTTGGGAGAGCTGCTCCATGTTGGACATTAGTTGTTCCATTAGGTAGGAGGAGTTAGTAACTTCAAACTTGAGTTCCTGTCGGCTTAGCTCAAGTTGCACTAAGAAAGACTGATTCATGTTGTCAATCTTGTCATATAGGACTTGGAGTTGTTCTTCATTTTCCTTTTGCGCTCGTAATGCTTCTGCCTTCTGATCATGTATGGCCTTCAGATAGATGTGATCTCTCTCTTTAATTTTGAGAGATACATCAGCCATAGTAGCTATTCTCAGCATCATATTTGAGTCTTCATTGATCAGAGATATCTTCTTGACCAGCTTGATCGTAATTCTTCAATATCTCCTGCCCATAGGACTTTGGTCATCCGGTTGGGCGCCTCTTTGTTGAGCATCGATTGACTTCTACGATTTTCATCCTCGACATGTGTTTTTAAACGTTTTGAGAATCAACAATCGTTGAGTACCAATTGCTATTTGAGGATGAAGGAATGTCGGTTAATAGTGCTTTGAGAGATGGAACCTTTTCACTTTGGACTTGGATACCATCAAGAGTAGTAGAGTGAACATACTCTACGATTATTTCCTTAGTCATGATCCTTCTTCCTTCGTAGTCCACTCTACGATCATAGGGATATATAGTGGTTTCCAAATATGTCTCAGAACTCTCAGTGAGGTCGGTCTTTGATCATCATTGTAGCAAAACTCTTCATCCTTGGGAAGTTTTGTGCCACCACTCCATGCTTGGAAAATGAGAGTAAGCACCACCAAGTAACTTCCATCTCTTTCAAGATGTGCCTTTAGCCAAGGCATCCATTGGAAAAACCATCTCATAAGCAGATCATCAGGATTGTAGAGGATGGTTGTGCAGTCTAGTTCCATGTTGTTCCAGTTTTTAAACACCTCAAACGCAGTCATTCTCACTACCTTGAGTTATTCATTTCCATAGTTTACCCATCTTTCGGGAGGTGCTTCTGGTAGTTCATGTGAGACTTCCACCACTATTCTTCTGTTAATCCTTGCGGGAGAGAGAACTGGATAGTCTTCTTATTCTCTTGATTCCTGATGTGCAGAATCAAAATCTGTCTCCATTTCTTCTCTTTTAGAGCCTGAGACATTTTGATCATTTACATCAATGAATCCTTCTTGCTGCATTTCATTTCCAAAACTTTCTTCAGCAAGATCTTCCTCTGATTCATCTTCTTCATCACTGGTCCTATCTTCAGCACTTTCTTCCTATGATACAGACTCATCATCACTTAGTTCAATGACAGCATTGGAGTGATCACTTCTCTTTTTGGAAGCAAATTTGGCTTGTAGTCAGAGCTCTTCCTTCTCCTTGGAGGTTCAATTATGGGAGAGTCGACTCTTCTTCCTCTTCGATTCTCAAGCCTTTGGATCATCGATCGAACTTCCTTGAGGTTCAAAGACCTTTGGCGAAGCCATGTCCTTTTTCTTTAGAATCAACATCCTTTGACCCATCATCTAGGCTTGTTGGAGCATTTGCATTTGGAGATGCAGTTGGGTCACCTTGTATATTGTCTTCATCATCAGAGTGAATGCTCTGAGAGTTAGCCACATGGCTTGTGCTTTCTTCTTCATCAGTAGATGCTGCATTTTCTTCCATTAATCTAGCTTCACCTTCATTGCTGGATTTGGTATGTGGGGACTCAGCCTTGAGACTATCAGTTGCCTTCTCTTCTTCTGACTCTACCTCCTCTTCTCTGTTTGATCGACTTGCTTGGGAAGCTGAGGTTGGTTTGTTTACCACTTTAGCTTTCTTGCTTGATGGTCCTTGAAGCAGTCTGTTATTTCTTCTCTTGGTGGTTTCTGCAGTTAGGACCTTTTCTTCTTTAACCTTGTCTTCAATTGATAGACTTCTTGGTGGAGCCTCAATTTTCCTCATACCTTTGAATTTCTTTCTGGCTGGTGTGGTTGCTACTGGTTCAGAGTCATCAGACTCAGAGCTTTCTACCTCTTTTGCCTTCCTCTTCTTTGCAGAGGCCTTGCTGCTGCTCCCAATTGTCAGTCTTCTATTTTCCTTGGGGGTTTTCTTCCAATTCATAAATAGTTGTGGAGACATTACTTTGTGAACATTAAGAGGTTCTCCCTCATCATCCTTGATTCTTCCTCCTAGCTTCTTCTTCATCACAATGCTCAGTAGTCTTCCATGAAACACTTTTGTAAGTGGTTTTTCTGTAGACTTCTTCAATTCAGCCTTTTCCACACATTTGGATATTTGATCAAACAGGATAACTCCAAAGTTAATTTGTTTCTTCAGAACTATAGCAGACATGATCTTCAACTGTTGATCAAGCACCATGTCGTGTGCAGTGTCCTTGCATAATATGCATTTTTCCACTATTTCAGCAAGGAACTCGAGTTCCTTAAGGAACTCCTTTTTCTTCATATCCTTTAGACTGGGGTTTCTTTGGTACCCCATAATCTTCTTTGCTTGCTCACTGTTGATCTCATCAAGGTTTCTTAGTCCTAGGTTAGGCAAACCTAAGCATTGATTTATATCAGATGATTTTAGCTTAAGAGATTGACCTTTAACCATGGTTGAAAGGGTTCCGGCATTTATGGATGCATTTGAGTAGAATTCCTTGACCAGCTTCAAGATATACTGAGTGCTAGCCTCAAGACATTCTGAGAATCCAACTTTCTTCACAAGTTCGAGAAAGTCTCTGAACTTCTTTTCGGATTTTTCAAACGTCTTGGTTCCGAGCTAAATGCCAGTGATTACTCACCAGTCTTCCATTTGAATAGTTCGAGGAATATGGGTATTTGATTCAGAGGGGTTTATGAGAGATGGATGATTGTGATTTGGGCAAGGCTCTGGAGGGTTAATTGCTTTTGGCTTTTGAGAGGGTTATAGGGTTTGAAAATGGGAGGGAGAGAGGTTCGATAGCTTTTGATAACTGTTTGCTAATTTGAATTTTCCTTTATGTCAACTCCTTCTAACTCTGCATAAACAGTGATGTGTCAACCAACCATTGGTTGCACGATACCCAGTAATGAGCTGTAACTCCCCCATTAACTCTTCAGTTTAATATCTCTTTTCAAAACAAATAGGTGTCAATGACGTGGATTGACCGTTGACCATTTTGATTCGTAGAGTAGCATGATAAGGCAGTTATGGTCTCTACGTTTTCCTTTGTTGACTCAACGATCATCTTTTGAGAGATGCTGCAGTGGATGGTTTTGACATTGATCCTTATCTTGATACTACATAGCTTGATCATTGATGTACTCCATGAGGGCTTGGGCATTCTTCTTTAACAGGACCTCTTTCTAACCAGCATTCGAACTTAATTTTTTTTTTTTATGATCTGAATGGTTGGGCAAATGTCCAGTTCTTTCGAGCTTCTCATTAGCTAGGGTTTCCTCTGGTAGGGCTACGATCGTCGAGTCTGCTTCTACGGTCGCTGAGGTTGCTCTACGATCGTGGAGTTCTCTTCAACCTTGACTCTATGAACGTTGATTGACTTGGTCCTTGAGATGAACTTTACTTAGCATTCATTCTGGGTCAAGGTAGCTCAGGAAGGGCCGACCTCTTAGAGTGAACTAAGGGCCCGGTTTGTCCCTGAGGCGCTTTCCAGATGAACTACTTTAGAAGTGGTTTGCACTGATATCTTATTTAACCTTTTTCTCTTTGGGAGGACCTCTACCAACTTCAGTAAATCGTGATGTTTGTGATCGTGGTGTCCTCCTATTCTTACACTACGATCGATGTTTGATCGTGTGCACTCCACGATTTTTGGGTTGGGTGGCTGAAAGGTTATCAGTAGTATGTTTTGAGACGCTCCTCACCGACTATCGATCTTCATTTGGTTCATCAACCACAAAGTTTTGGGACTCAGAGTCGGTACACTCGCTTCATAGTATAACTCGTGGATGTTGTTTCTTAATGCATCATTTTGCTTCCCCATGTTCATACTATCTTCTCAAAGAGGTGTGATTTCTTTTCTTTGTGTGCATTAGGAGACATCCTTGCATGCTTCTTTTTGACTGGAAATAACACCATCAGTCAGATCAGTTTTCATCGAGGACATGGCTATCTCCAGGACTGATCATTCTACGATCATTCGTCAGCACTCCGAACATAGTCTTCTTTGTCAGCATGTACTCGTTGAGTTCTGCTCCCGTAATGAGCTCCTCATGTTTAATGCTCAATAATCCTCTGTGATTAGCTTCCTTGAGGATTCTTCTCATATGTCATGCTTTGCATGATTGAGCATCTAAGACCCTCTCCATCTTTGGTTGATTGGTCTGCTTCCATATAAGTGTCAGCAGCCAAGTGAGCTTCATTTGGATTAGCTCAGCAGGTCTTCAAGGACAGGCTTTGTCATTTATGAATTTTATCAGAATCATTTCTGAACAGTCTTAAGCCTTCTCCTGGTTGAATCTTTCTTAGACTGAAGTCTTTTGCTTCAGCATTCCTTAGTGTGGTCAGATAGACCACATACCTGCAGGTTAGATACATTTCTATTTTTGGTATGCACAATTAAATTGGTCCTGCAAGGTTAGTTCCAAAACCCATGTTCCTCATATATTTGGATAGTCATCACATTTATCACCAACAGTCATATTCATGCATATAACTAATTTAGATAATACATTTAGAGATGCATGATGGTGAGTATGTGTAGGATTTGTCATTTTATAACACACTCTTTTTCTTTAATGGTTTCATCATTTGCTGGGTTATGTTTACAAGATTTAAGTGTTCACAGAGTGAGAATCAACTCTACGATTTATGTGTATCTAGTTAATTTATGGAGGTGATCAGTTTCTACAAATCATCAAAATACTCTTGTAGAACTGATCATACTCTGTGTGTTATCAAACACTTAGAACATAGGTTTGTACATACATACTAACCCATCAACAAAGATTACTTCATATAAACTTGATTTAACCTGTGATGTTCTTATGACCTATTTCAGATTTCTTTCAAGATGTCGTCTTCATCCTAAAATATGGATGAAGAGAAAGTCTGTAAGCATTAGAGTATCCACCTTTAGTGTACTTTCTCTCTTGACCTTTTTGGATAGATTATGATTTCTTGAAAGAGTACTGTTATAGTTCATAAAGAGGTGCAACATGATGTATAAAATTATCTTAGTGAGGAATCGTACCTTTCTGCTGTCAGTTCCTTAACAGTCATTTAACTTAGATATACTGAGGTTAGGCATAGATGTGCATAGTTTCTCATTTTCTCCTGACAACTTGTTGCTCAAGTTGACCTTTAATCAATCAGCCGTGATCTTGAAGATACAAGCTAAGAAAATCTCATCATCTTTAGTTCTTTGACATCCTTGAGTTTACCAGGTTTACATTCAGCTGCTGGTTGGCCAGACATATGTTTGAGAAGTTCTTCTTTCTTCTTTGGAAAAGCATTTCTTTGCATGTATGGCATTTTCATCTTTTCAGGCTGGTGGATGTTTAACTGGATGTCTCTTGAGCTTTCTAGCTTGGTCTTTAGACTACAAGATTGATCGTGAGCAAGGATTGGTCTTGTTGATATGACAATCAAGAACATGGACCAATCTGAGTAGCTTTAGGTGTATATACACATTTACCTGTACACAATATTTCCAACGTGTGAGCTCATCTGCATATAACAAGTGACTAACTACTAAACTAAGTTTAGAACAATGTTTGTGCTTAGGATCGGGACTCAAAGCGATTAGCTTTTGAATATAGCATGAGAACTCGCTTGATACCAATTGTTAGTTCCCAAAGAGGCACAATATAGATCTAGAATAAATGAATAGATCCTTTTTATTTCAAATACTTTTCTGTTTTATTTTGTATTGCTCATGAATTAGCATATGACAAACATAAGAATCTTTTCAAGCACAAATGAATAAGTAAAAGATCCCTTCATTGATATATTCATAATCGGATATACATTGTTCGTAGAGAGTTAATTCAGTAGTAGCGCTTAAAACATACATAGCGCTTATAGCGGCTTAATGTACATAATGTAAATGACATAAAGTAAAAGACACAAGGGGTTTTAAGTGGTTCGAGACTCAAGCTCCTAATCCACTCTTCTGCTTTTTAACTAGCAGTGATTTCTACTAAGGAAGGGCAAGACCTCAATCACTAAGATTCCTTCAAGGCCAAAGAAATTTCGACTTCATTCACTAAGAACTCTTTTCAGGTCGTGACCTTTTGAACTTCTC
The DNA here is from genome assembly GCA_020205605.1 of Panax ginseng. Classification (NCBI taxonomy): domain Eukaryota; kingdom Viridiplantae; phylum Streptophyta; class Magnoliopsida; order Apiales; family Araliaceae; genus Panax; species Panax ginseng. The sequence goes on from CM035140.1 coordinate 128,917,265, forward strand.
TAGTTCCCTAGGAACTCTTCAAGCCCAAAGCAGTTTTGAACTTCATTTAGTCCCTCCAGACAAAGACCCCTCAGGCCCTGGCTTCTTGTTGTTGTAGTTGTTGTTGTTGGTGCTGAGCTGCTAAGATGACTTTAAGCGTTATCATCTTTCGTGCTTAGCAGCTTGGTATGGTCCTCTCTGCATTCTGCTTCGAGACTGGACCACATCATCTTTGGTGCAGCTGATCTTCTTCTGTTCTGCTCATCTTCATGCAGTGTCAGCTGTGTACCATCACCATTTCCTGAACCCTTCTTAACATGTTGGCAGATATAGTTCTGCACTTACTCTGCTTCATCTTTGGGTTCATGGTGAATCGTAGAGTGGCTCTTAGGATCTGCTTTGTGCTTTGCCACTCTCCTGAATGCTATCTTCTTATCCTTCTCGGCTCTTAGCTTAGATGCCAATTCAAGTGGCATTCTCATCTTTGTTGAGCGAAGCTTTGATTTGTTTAAGTCTTTCTTCAAAGCTGCTTTACTTCCACCTTCGTAGTCTCACTGTCACTGAGACTTGTTCTATTTAATCTCAGGTGGAACTCATAGAGTCAACGTTTAGCATTCTACCAACTCAACGATTCTGCAACATAGCAATCATCAGCAACTCTTGATCTTTGAAGATCTATTGATTTATACCTCTTCCTAATCTTCCCGTTGTAAAGTAGCCGTTGAAAGCTTTCAGATTTGCTTCGTAGATCTCGAGTTATTTGGTGTAGACTGCAGATGTGACATGACATCTCATTTTCTAACTTTCTGACACTGCAGTCTACTGTTTCACCTACCCTGTCACATATGTTACTTTTATACCACGGGCAGGTCGAAGACTTTATTTCACCCTTCGGATTCCTCGATCAGAGGTTGTCCTTTGCATCGATGCTCTCAATAAGCTCTTGTCCAAATATAAACCTTCAAATTGAACCGTTGCCAATGCTTCAATCTTCAGCTGTTCAATCTTCAGTCTGTACATATATGTTTTGTTATATGTATCCAAATCATACCCAAAACACTGTATTATGGAAAAATTCCGGTTCCATAAAATATTAAAAAAAAATTAGTTATTTTTAAAAAAAAATAAAAAAAAAGGTCCGCATTTTTTTAAAATGCGGGAGTCCGAACTTGATCCGCTCCCTATATATATATAGAGCAAGGATCAAGTGCATACCCCTTATCTTACTCATCCGTGCTCACCCCCCTTTAGGCGACGGTTTCGGTCATTCAATAGTAAATTATACTTTTAGCGACGACAACAACATATAACGTCATTAAAAGTATGTATTTATTTATTGTATGACCAAAAACCGTCGCTTAAAAGGGGTGAAACACGTGAGTAAGATAAGGGTATGTACTACTTTTTTCGTATATATATATATATATATATATATATATATATATATATATATATATATATACGTAGCGGATCAAATCAAGACTCTTAATTTTGTTAAAATCCGGATTTTTTTGCTTTTTTTTTAAAACAACTAAATAAAAAAGTTTAATATTTTATGGAACTGGAATTTTTCCATAATACAGTGTATTGGGTGCGATTTGGATACATATAACAAAACATATATGTAAGACCACGAATTTTATGAAATGAAAGTATTCAATTTTCTTATATTTATTATTTTATTTAGTAAATGGTTAAATTGATAAAGGTTAAAGTTAAGGGTGACATTTGAAAATTTTGCAAAGTAAGCAAGTTGATATAAAATATTCGATTGGTCGGGGAATATTCGTTTTAACAGGGAATATTCGTACGAAGACACAATCATTGGTGGATCCCACAACAGAGGTACTGTTGATGAGTAGGTTTTTAACCTACGATTTATGTTCGTTTAGCTTGATATATTGATAGTTTTTGGTAATTTCATGTTACTTGTGATGGGTTGTTTGCGTGTTGCAGGACAATTCATGGGCCTATCAAAATGTTACAATTGGAAGGAGATTTGAAAGCAATTCCGGAGTTTCGACTACATAGCGCGGACCACTGTATTTGTGATGCATAGTAATGTAATGTGCGTGGGGCGCTACCGGGCGTAAAAAATCTCTGGGGTCCATAGGCGATAACGCTGTTGTTGTGTGTGTTTATGCATACCAGGCGTTGGTACTTTTAGTTGAGGAAAATTAATTTTGTGCTGGAAGTTGGGTTATGTTGGGAACTATTAATTACATTATGTAATGTGACCATAATAGGAGTGTGGGATGGTTGTTAGTTTATTTTGTGGGAGTCTTTGACTATTGAGTGGTTGATTTTGAAAAGGATTTAGATTTGCACATGGGGAGAGTTAGAGTTGGATTAGGATTGATGTATAGAGCTGAGTTGAGACTACTTTTAAGGCTAAGTGTGGAATAATGGAGGGGGCATCTAGACACACTTTCGAGAACGAGATTGGAGAGCAAGAGCTTGGAGGAACGAAGAAGAAGAATAATTTCACGAAGATTTCGTAATCAAGGGCGAGAGGGTGGTGTATTACTATTATTCTCCTCTAATTTCAATATTCTCGTAATTGGGATGATGTTTTCTTTTATTTATTCAGTATTTAATTTATTAGCTATGAACTAAATTACTTATTAGGCTTATAATGGATCTTTAAGTGGAACAATGATTATGTAACCTCGGTTTTCAGTTTAATAAAGCTATTATGCAGTTTATCTATATTAATTTGAGCTTGAATTTATGAATTGCCTGATCAACAATTTTATGTGGATTTGTATGAATTCGAGAGATGAAATATGAATCTAGACTTAATTAATATAGCATGTGTTCTTGATTTATGTGAATGAAAAGAATCTTGATGTATGTTAGGGTAGAGATATGCTTGACATCGCATGTAATCATAAAGAGAACTTGAACTTAAACCTTATTTAATTAGAATTCACATAGAGATATAGTGAGTTGATTGATTAAGGTGTTTAACTTAATTCTATCTTAATTGTGGATTTGGGTTAATACGGTGTTAATGCATCGAGAGGTGGTTAATACTATTTATGTGTTCTTGATTAATAAACCGAGATAGTGGATTAAATCGAATAAGGGAATAATAATCGGAGGGATGCTTAGAGTGAAGTTACAAGCCTAATTCTCCAATATTTGTTTGAAAATTCAGCTTTAGGGTTTTTGTTGGTATTTAGTTGATTTTTAATAATTTTAATATTTTCGCTATAAACTAAAAATTGATTAGTTTAATAAAATTAGGATTAATAGAAGATTGGTAGTTGCGAGGTTAATTTCTTGCTAAGTCTCTGAGGGAACGATACTTTACTTACTATTATATTACTTGTTGACCACGTATATACTTATGCGTGTTGTATGTATATAGATTTTACCCAACAAGTTTTTGGCGCCTTGCCGTGGGGACTCTAGTATAGATTTTATTATTTTTGCAATATCAGTTTAATTAGTCCAGTTTTACTTAAACACTTTTTATTTTGTTTTGTTCTTCATATTTCAGGTTTTTGACATTGGTTTATGCAAACTCGATCTAAAAATCCAGACTTGCTTCCTTTTAAGGACGACATTGAGAGAAGGTTTCGAGGTTAAGTAAGTGGATCAAGGAAACAAGGGACGAATTCGAAAACTCGATAAGGAAGAAGCAATGGTCGCCAAGACCGTAAAGCGTTGAGGATTTTGCAACACCTAAGGTGATCGAGCTACATTGATGAGTATCACCAGCCTCGCAATAGTCACGAATACTTTCAAAAATCAAGCTCGGATAATTCAAATGATGCGAATTCAAGCATTTTGGGGAATGGCAAATGACGATCCTAACGAGCATTTAATCGGGCTTTTTGGAAATCATGCGACACTTTCAAGTATACTAGGGTGTCGAATTAGGCAATTAGACTTTTCTTATTCCCATTCACTCTGCGGGACAAGGCGAAGAGTTGGTTACACTCTCTACCAGCGGGTTCGATAACGACATGGGAGGACCTGGCTCAGAAATTCTTAGCAAAATTCTTCCCGCCAGCGAAAACTGCAAAGATGAGGAACGAGATTACCATGTTTGATCAGCAACATGGGGAGTCACTATATGAGGCGTGGGAGAGATACAAAGAATTGCTCAGAAAATGCCCACATCACGGATTGCCCAAGTGGTTGCAGATGAATACATTTTACAACGGACTACATGGGAATCTCAGAACGAGTATTGATGCAGCATCGGGGGGAGCGTTTATGGCTAAGACTTATGAGGAGGCATACCAGCTGATAGAGACGATGGCTGCTAACAATTATCAGTGGCCCACGACAAGAATGACACAACCTACGGTCGCTGGAGTGTTAGAGGTAGATGGAGTGACTGAACAATAATGGCACGATTTCAAAGACTCTAAGAAGTTCGACGTGTGGTCGGGGGACGACGCCGCGCAATCGATTGCAATTATTTATGAGTTGTGCAGTGGGGAACATTCGACGGATCAATGCGCAATCAACCCAGTAGCTCAGACAATTCATGAGTAGCTACAACAGAAATTCCTCGTAATACATATCGAATGCATATAATCGGGGAATAGGAATAATCTAAATCAATCGTGGAATAATAATCGAAATCAAAGAAGCTCCATGACCATCGTATCCCCAGTGGTTTCAAAATCAACAACAATCAGCCTTCAACGTCAAGAGAGGAAATCAGATTTAGAGGAATTGATATCAAAGTATATAACGAGTAATGAGGTAGCTATGAAGAATCAAGCAATGGCAATGAAATCACAAGAAATGGTAATGAAATCACAAGAAATGGCCATCAGAAATTTAGAAAACTAGATGGGACAAATTGCTTTAGCATTGAACAATGAGACCACAAGGGGACCTACCGAAAGTGACACCGAAAAGAAATCCAAAGGGAAATCATGAACAATGTCGGCAAATCACCTTGAGGAGTGGAAAATAGTTGGATGGGAAAGATGCGAAAATTCAATTTGCCTCTCGATGATAAGAGTAATGACAACAAGGTGGTTGCAGAAAAATAGGGTGAGAATATGCAATTTGAGAAAACAAAGTTAGATGACAAGCCAGTTGTGTACCCTCCACCACCATTTCAACAAAGATTTCAAAAGCAAAAATTAGACAAGCAATTTGCAAAATTATTGGAAGTATTTAAGAAATTACAGATTAACATCCCGTTCGCGGAAGCCCTAGAGCAAATGCTGAGCTATGCAAAATTCATGAAAGGGATTCTGTCCAGCAAGAAGAAGTTAGAAGATTTCGAGACAATGACACTAACAGAAGAGTGTAGCGCAGTATTACGAAAGTTACCACCCAAGTTGAAAGATCCGGGGGGTTTCATCATTCCATGCACGATCGGGAATACGACTTTCAATAAATGCTTATGTGATTTAGGTGCGAGTGTGAACCTTATGCCGTTATCAGTTTACACAGATAATTGGGTTTGCCAGCTCCAAAGCCTACGAACATCTCATTACAGTTAACGGATATAGGTCACTCACGTATCCGAGAGGCATTGTGGAAGACATATTGGTCAAAGTTGATAAGTTTATATTCCCCGCGGACTTTATTATTCTGGATTTTGAGGAGGATAAAAACATCCCGATTATCCTAGGGAGACCTTTCTTGGCGACGGGTAGGACACTCATCGACGTACAAAAAGGTGAACTAACGATGAGGGTCCAAGATCAAGAAGTTAAGTTTAACGCTTTCAAAGCCATGAAATTTCCCAGCGATGAAGAAGAGTGTTTTCTGATGGAAATCATTGATCAAATAGTCAACGAAGACATGGGAAAGAGTCCGTCAACGATCTTTTAGAGACAACACTATTGGGGATGAAGAGTTCGATGACCCAAAATTTGTGGACTACTTACGGATGTTAGATTCATTGCCACGAGTAGCCAATTTCAAAACACCATTTGAACTACTACACACGGAGAGATAGCCACGAGAAAATTGAAACCATCATTGGAGGAGCCACCAACTCGAACTCAAGCCACTCCCTAAACATCTCAGGTATGCGTATTTAGGCAATTCAAATTCTTTACCTATAATTATTTCTGCTGCACTTAATGATTTACAGAAGAAAAAAGTTGTTGAGGGTGCTTAGGGAACATAAAGCAAATGATATAGGTGGACAATCGCGGATATCAAGGGAATTAGCCCTTCGTTTTGCATGCACAAGATTCTGATGGAAGATGATGCAAAACCAACGGTGGAGCAACAACGACGACTTAACCCAATTATGAAGGAAGTAGTAAAGAAGGAAATTCTGAAATTATTGGATGCCGGAATCATCTACCCGATTTTCGACAGTAAGTGGGTTAGTCCGGTTCATTGTGTGCCGAAGAAAGGGGGAATGACTGTGGTACAAAACGAAGATAACGAGTTAATACCGACAAGAACAGTAACAAGTTGGAGGGTGTGCATCGATTATAGGAAGTTAAATAAGGCAAACCGAAAAGATCATTTTTCGCTACCCTTTATTGACCAAATATTGGACAGATTGGCGGGTCACGAATTTTACTGTCTATTGGATGGATACTCGGGCTATAACCAGATTGCCATCGCTCCTGAGGATCAAGAGAAGACTACATTTATGTGCCCTTATGGCACATTCGCGTTTAGGAGAATGTCATTCGGGTTATGTAATGCACTGGCTACCTTCCAACGGTGTATGATGGCCATTTTCTCCGATATGGTGGAGAGAAACGTGGAAGTCTTCATGGACGACTTTTTTGTCTATGGAGACAATTTTGATACATGCCTTGGGAATTTGGTAATGGTGTTACAGCGATGCGAAGATACAAACCTTGTACTTAACTGGGAAAAATGCCACTTCATGGTTGAGGAGGGCATAATTTTGGGCCACAAGGTATCGGCTCAAGGACTGGAAGTTGACAAGGCTAAGTTGGACACGATCGAGAAACTGCCTCCACCGAGCTCAGTAAAAGGAATCAGAAGTTTTCTGGGACATGCTGGGTTCTACAGAAGATTCATAAAGGACTTCTCTAAAATTGCAAAACCGTTGTGCAGTCTTTTAGAGAAGGACTCTGTGTTTATTTTTGATGAGGAATGTAAGTCGGCTTTCGAGTTGTTGAAGAAGAAATTAACTACAGCCCCCGTGATCGCCGCACCAGATTGGAATATACCTTTCGAGCTGATGTGTGATGCAAGCGACTATGCAGTTGGGGCTATTTTGGGACAATGCCGAGAAAAGGTATTTCACGCCATTTATTATGCAAGCAAGACACTCACGGAGACTCAAATGAATTATACAACTACGGAGAAGGAACTGCTTGCAGTGGTGTATGCGTTTGACAAATTCTGAGCATACTTGATCGGGACTAAGGTGATAGTTTACACGGACCATTCATTTTATTCTAAGATCTAATTGCGAAGAAAGATGCTAAACCACGCCTTATCCGGTGGATTCTCCTTCTTCAAGAGTTTGATATAGAAATAAAGGATAGAAAGGGGATGGAGAATCAAGTCGCTGATCATTTGTCTAGGTTGGACAATCCGGGTACACAAGAAGAGGACAAGTGCGTCATCAATGAGTCATTCCCGGATGAGCAATTATTTGGGTTAAATACAAAATTTCCATGGTACGCGGACTTCGCAAACTATTTAGTGAGCAACATGCTCCCCCCTGATCTTACAAGATAACAAAAGAAGAAGTTCCTTCATGAAATCAAGTGGTATATGTGGGATGAGCCATACCTATTCAAATAATGCTCAGAAAAGATGATCAGAAGGTGTGTGCCTTACAGCGAGGTACATAGTATACTGCATGAGTGCCATTCGTTGGCGTACGGAGGACACTATGGTAGTGAAAGAACAGCAACAAAAGTCCTTCAAGCATGGTTTTATTGGCCTACGTTATTTAAAGACGCCCATCAATTTGTTAAAACTTGTGATAGATGTCAACGAGTGGGCAACATATCAAAAAGGAATGAGATGCCACTCCAAACTATCTTAGAAGTTGAGATTTTTGATGTATGGGGCATCGATTTCATGGGGCCATTCCCTTCCTCATTTTCCAATCAGTATATTTTGCTTGCAGTGGATTATGTGTCAAAGTGGGTTGAAGCAGTAGCACTACCGACTAACGATGCCAAGGTGGTGCTCAAATTCTTGCAGAAAAACATTTTTACGAGGTTTGGCACGCCGAGAGCCATTATAAGTGACGAAGGTAGTCACTTCTGCAACAAATCATTTACAGCTCTCTTGGCAAAGTATGGGGTCAACCACAAGGTGGCGACGACTTATCATCCCCAAACCAGTGGGCAAGCTGAAGTGTCGAACAGAGAGGTAAAGAAAATTCTGGAAAAAGTGGTGAACCCGAATCGAAAGGATTGGTCACTCCGGTTAGATGATGCATTATGGGCATACCGAACTACTTATAAGACACCAATCGGGATGTCACCATATCAACTATTGTACGGAAAAGCTTGTCACCTGCCAGTCGAACTACAGCACAAAGCCTACTGGGCCATTCAGAAACTGAACTTTGATCAAGCAGCTGTGGGTGAAAAGAGGCTACTACAACTAAACGAGCTCGATGAATTCCGACTTCAGGCATACGAGAATGCTAAACTATACAAGGAGAATGTCAAGAAATGGCACGACAAGAAAATCATGCACCAACTTTTGAGTAGGGGGGCAATCAAGATCATTGTTGTTCAACTCACGATTGCGGTTGTTCCCTGGAAAGCTTAAGTCAAGGTGGTCGGGACCATTCACCATCAAAACAGTGTTCCCACATGGCGCAATCAAACTCTACAGTCAAAATCCATTGGAGACATTCAAGGTCAATGGTCAACGGATAAAGCATTACTGGGGCGGAGATGCGAACTGGGATGCCGTCAACATTACCCTCGCCGATGGTTAGTGACATAAGAGGCACCGTCGGGCTTACGACGTTAAAACTAGCGCTACTTGGGAGGCAACCCATGTTCTACACTCTTTCTCTTTTAATTTTTTCTTTATAAGATAGTTTATAATCAAATCTAAGTATTAGCTTTTAGAGAATTTTTTACGCCAATTCTCGAATGATTCGCAGGAAGAAGAAGGAAGTCAATTCGACCTCATGGCGCGTCACACCGCTACCGTCCATTATACATGCTTAGCGCGCGCGCGCATCAAGCCAAATCCATGCCATCATTCATGCCATGCAGCATGACGCAGCAGCGCTCACTTCACCGACGTCATAGCGTTGAACCTCAGCCATTTGCATATCTATATAGCATAGCTATTATATGGATCCTTCCAACTCATCGACTCCTAACCTCTCTATCGTGGGGCACATTTTCCAAGAGCTATACATAGCACGGGGCGCACTGTTCTCCCACCAACTCCCTGACCTCCTAGCGCGGGGCGCGCTACCTACACCTTTGTTGGAGCTCGGGCCGTGCTGTGATTAATTTCCAGGCGCCCACTTGCAATACACGACGTATCCTCAACCATAAATCCCACCTTGCCTCTCCTTCACCAAATAAAATTCATCCACTTCTCCTACACCACTTCAAATTCCAACACTCCATAACTCCAACACCCCATCAATCCTTCTCCTTTTCAAATTTTATTCCATTACACCCACTCACATCCATCTTCTCCAACCCACGTTGGTTTTCCATCTCCTATATGAACCCCAACTATATATATAATCAATTCATATCAATTATACACACTACACTCCAATCCTACATCAAACTCATTCCTTACACCAAACCTTTTCAATTGAGGACACCATTTACAAAGAGGAATACACAATTATTCAAGGAACGAACAACTTACTTCTTGCTCGATCATCTTCTCTATTCTTAATACCAAGTAAGTAGAAACAACTTGGGTATTGGGTGTGTGTTTTCAAAATTTGGGTAGCAAGATAACACAAAGTACCAATTGTGGGGAAAAACTCAAAGGCGCTTTCCACACTGCTCGATAAAAAATTTTGAACCAAACTTTAAGCCTACTCACCCCAAGAACCACCATGTCTTCCCACAAAAGACAACGCCCATCCTCCTCCAATCGCTAGGCCTCAATATGATCACACAAGGTTTGTTAGTGAGAGGGTCATTGACCGATTCAAGTCAACCATTGACAAGAAGACATTGGTTCTCAAACGTTGGGTTGAAGCCGAATGCTAATTTGGATGGCGACATGGCTTTATAAATTGTGGAGCGGAATTGGTTTCAGTTGGTTGAACAACCACTTCCAGTGGCAATCAACATAGTGAAAGAGTTTTATGCCAATGCAATGGAACATGTCAATCACGTAGTCATGGTCCGGGGGAAACCGGTGGCGTTTCACGCCGATGCTATCAATGAGTATTTTGGGTTTGAGACACCACAAGATGACAGATATGAAGATGGATTGCCCGAGTTAGACGAGTTGCTTGTTAGACTATGCAAACCGGGTACTCAATGGGTAATTCAAACCGGAACAAATGAAAAGATAAGTTTTCCCCACTCTGCACTTAGTCGATATGGAAAAGCTTGGTATGCATTTTTGTGTGCCCGTTTAATGCCCACTCGCCATCAGTCCGATGTCACTAAGGCACGAGCTCGGCTATTGTATGGTATTGTTCATCACCATTTCCATGTGGACAACTCAATTGCGTTCTATAATGTCGATGTGGGGGAGTGTATTCAAGAGTCCATTGACCGGGTGTTACGCGGGAGCACTACGAGAGGTTTGCTGCATGGATTCTTAATCACTGACTTGTGCCGTAAAGCTGGAGTGCAGTGGCAACCTTCCGAACCTATCCAACACCCCATGGAAATCATTGATCATGCAACAATTGAGAAGTATAAGGCATGGGATGGGGCAAGATCACATCCACGTAGAGAAGGCTATATTATGATCCGACAACCCTCACCCCATTCTGCGGTGGAAAACCAAGGCATGAGCCACCAACGAGGGCTTCAAGGAATCAATTTCTATGGTTAGCCCAACGTCAAGATCTAATGCATCAGTACAATGCTAATGCCTTCAACACGCTTGCTGATGCATTTTCCCGCTGCAATCCAACTTCACCTCCAGTAGTCATGCCCATTCCTCCTAATTTGCCTGCATATCCTCCGTCGGACGACGACGAGCAGTGACTCATTTTCAGGGAAGGCCTCATACTTTTATTTGAATTATTTTGTCGTAATGAGGTCATTACTTGATTTAAGTTTGGGGGATTATGTTTCATGTTCTTTAGTCGTTTATAATTGTCACTTTATTCGTTTATAATTATCTTATCATGTTATAAAAAAAATATAAAATAAAATAACAAAAATATTTGCATATAGTTTGCATGAATCCAGTTATTAGATTGTATTTGTGTTTCTTGGCCAATGATGAAATTGAAATTATGTAAACAAGTACATGACTTAGTATGAGAATCTTGATGCGCTTCTATTATGATGTGGATCTTGTTCGATTAAAACTAGTATAATACGGGTAACACGTTAATAACATTTGTGCTAATGGATTAGTTCAAATTGTTACATAAAGAGTGTCTAAAGGATATTGCTAGTATAATCAAGAAAGTGACAAAGATAGGCAGTGAAAGCTAAAATTAGGCATGAATCAAAAGTTTGGGGGAAGATAGGGGGTATATAAGCTCTGAAAAAGAGAAAAAGAAATTAACCAAGTTGACATAAACACAAGCGTGAGATGGAGCGTAAAATGCACTCACCAACCATCTATTTAAAAAATAAATATATAAGGAAAAGACGGAAAATAAGGGCAAAGAGCCCCCGTCAATGAAAAAAAACACACACAAAAGAAGTGAGCATGAATACCCTTTTCGGAACCTGAATCTTGGTAATTATTTGAGCTAAGCTAGAACTTATTTGTTTTTGAATTTTTTTTTGAGTTTATGCTGTATGATTCCTGATAAGAAACTGGTTATGTAATTGAATTTGATTCGATATCAGTTAGCATGGGTGTTGCACACACACACACACACACACACTTTAATTAGTGATAACATGGTAAGATGTAAGGATTGATAGTAAGTGCAGATTGATTTTGATATGAAGTGTTGACATGTTTACTAGTTTTTCTAAGGCCGTATGAGTAAACCATCTTTACTGTCTTAATTCTGGCTTCTTAGTTTAGTTGTTAGTACATTGCATTGCATTTTGCTTGAGGACAAGCAATGTTCAAGTTTGGGGGAATTTGATGAGTAGGTTTTTAACCTACGATTTATGTTCGTTTAGCTTGATATATTATTAGTTTTTGGTAATTTCATGTTACTTTTGATGGGTTGTTTGCGTGTTGCAGGATAATTCATGGGCCTATCAAAATGTTACAATTGGAAGGAGATTTCGAGCAATTCTGGAGTTTCTGACTACATAGCGCGGACCACTCTGTGATGCATAGGAATGTGGCGGCGGCGGGCGCCATTGGGCGTAAATAATCTCTGGGGGGATAATATGCGGCGCTTTGTTGTGCGTGTGTTGTGTTGTGTGGTATGCTGCGTCGTACGCTTTGTTGAGGAAAATTGATTTTGTCTTTGAAGTTTGGGTTATGTTGGGAACTATTAATTCTGTTTGTAATGTGACCATAATAGGAGTGTGGGATGGTTGTTTAGTTTATTTTGTGGGAGTCTTTGACTATTGAGTGGTTGATTTTGAAAAGGATTTAGATTTGCATATGGGGAGAGTTAGAGTTGGATTAGGATTGATGTATGGAGTTGAGTTGAGACTACTTTTAAGGCTAAGTGTGGAATAATGGGGCTATCTAGACATACTTCGAGAACGAGATTGGAGAGCAAGAGCTTGGAGGAACGAAGAAGAAGAATAATTTCATGAAGATTTCGTAATCAAGGGCGAGAAGGGTGGTGTATTACTATTCTCCTCTAATTTCAATATTACGTAATTGGGATGATGTTTTCTTTTTTATTTATTCAAGATTTAATTTATTAGCTATGAACTAAATTACTTATTAGGCTTATAATGGATCTTTAAGTGGAACAATGATTATGTAACCTCGGTTTTCAGTTTAATAAAGCTATTATGTAGTTTATCTATATTAATTTGAGCTTGAATTTATGAATTGCCTGATCAACAATTTTATGTGGATTTATATGAATTCGAGAGATGATATATGAATCTAGACTTAATTAATATAGCATGTGTTCTTGATTTATGTGAATGAACAAAATCTTGATGTATGTTAGGGTAGAGATATGCTTGACATCGCATGTAATCATGAAGAGAACTCGAACTTAAACCTTATTTAATTAGAATTCACATAGAGATATAATGAGTTGATTGATTAAGGTGTTTAACTTAATTCTATCTTAATTATGGATTTAGGTTAATACGGTGTTAATTCATCGAGATGTGGTTAATACTATTTATGTGTTCTTGATTAATAAACTAAGATAGTGGATTAAACTGTAATAAGGGAATAATAATCAGAGGGATGCTTAGAGTGAAGTTACAAGCCTAATTCTCCAATATTTGTTTGAAAATTCAAGATTTTATTTTCTCGAAATTTTATTGGTATTATTAATGTAATAAAACAAAATACTTTTATAAAGTTATTCTATAAATAGAATATATTATATTCTATTATGCATAGTGTTGCATAGTGTCTGCATAGTATTTTGCTGTGACGCCCCCAAAATAGGTATACAGCACCCATTCTGAGTCGCCAAATACATGGTACAGAAACAACTACAACTTCATTAATATAATTGTCGTTCAAAAATACGACAACACATAAATTGTGAGTTTAAATACAAATACTGTCTAATAGAGAGTATACAAACTCAAAAGGAGTCCTCATTAAAATTATTGATACACTATTTTATAAAATAATGAGGACTACTAAAACAACTGTCTTGAACCATTACTCCACACCCCGACTAGTTCCCGCTATATTCTCATCTCCTGAGAAAAAAAATAGAACAAAAAGGAAAAGGGTGAGCTCAACTAGCCCAGTAAAGAATATTATGACTAAGATAATGTACAACAAATTATCCTTAGTCTTCAACAGGGAAAAATCTGATAGAATACAATAGACAACAAGTTTTAGATCAACAACTGCAGCGGAAACAACAATTTATTAGAAGAGTTCAATAGAGAATAAAATCTACTATCTTCTATATATGAATTTAAAAGTTCATCGTCGATATTTTATCCCTGTAACATCAATCAATATATATCTGGAATCAAATATTCATCTTTGAACTACAGGCCAAAGATATTCATCAGTTGGTCATGTTCATGTAAACACCTGTTCATCTTTGCACTACGGGCCAAAGATATTCATCAGAAATCATTCATCTTTGCACTACAGGCCAAAGATATTCATCAGAAATCATTCATCTTTGCACTACATGCCAAAGATATTCAGTTATATCATCATTTAGGACTGAGGATGATGGAAAATATTTTAAAGAAAACGAATCCAATGAAACAAAAGAACAAATATTAAGGATTCGTACTTTACACAATCCAAGTTCAAAAATACTTCATAAATAACTAGAGTGGAGTAAAATTCAAGAATGAAGACCAAAACATAGATCCAATCAAAGATAGGAATCATAACAGACAATCTTGGACACAGAAAAGAAAATTTAATTTTTCTGTGAATATTGTCGTATTCGTGAATAGTGTCGTATACGTGAATAGTAACTCCGATACTAAAAGATAGAAATTTCACAAAAAAAAAATCATCATTCTTCATGAATAGTACTCGTGAATAGTAACTCGTGAATAGTAACTCATGAATAGTAACTCATGAATAGTAACTCGACATGAACAAGTTCCAAATTTGATAAAAAGTTCCAACCAATATTTCGGCATAATGATATTGAAGAAATAATATCACTTACAAAGAAAATAACATCCCTTACCTCTAAAAGACAGTACTTCTGACTGGAATACTGAATATAGTGCTGAAGGGAACTCGCACTGTATAGAAACACTTAAGGTATCAAAATACTCACAAGAATACGCTCGATAATATAGAGAGAGAAAGAGAGAGAAAACTTCAATTTCTGGTGTGATTTTTAATTCTAACCTAAGCACCCTATTTATAGGAAATTGCTTAGAACACCAAAGCAGAAAATTGAATATAATAATATTATATATAAAACAAATTCCTACTCCCACTTTGAAATCTGATTTCAGCCACCTAGTACATCTTAAAGATGCCCACAAACATTTCAAAAACGTTTTTATTTTAAAACATAAATAAAACTTCCAAAAATCAATTATTCTGGAACTTCAGAACTTCAATAATTCATAATAAATAGTCCTTTTATCAGAAAAATTTGAACCACATGTCTTTTCTATAGGAAATTCCATTATCTACAGCTTTGCAGAAGAAAAGTTTTCCAAATTCCAAACAGAAATTGACCGAAATCCACAAACGGACGATTTTACAGGCTATAATCAAATTTCAGTCAATAAATGGGGTCCACCGACACACAAAACATGTGTTAAATATTTATTGCAACAAAAATACTCTTCCTCCTCATATACTCATATATCCCACATTCATTGTAAAAATATCACCACTATTATATTATTAAAATATAATAATATATTTAAATGAATTATTTTATCGAAAAAGATAAAATATCAATTTTTTAACAATTGTCACTTTAAAAATTTTCTCCATCTATATCCACATAAAATCAATAATTAATTATTCACAAATAATATTACGAATCACAAGATCTTGGCAACCAGCCGCTCGTGAAAGAGGGGCTTTCCAATAAGGATTTCTCCTTATCGGCCGCCGCAATTAGGTGACCAAACCTCTCCTTAGATGTAACTTTCTAGACATTGCCAATAATGTTATCTAATAATATTATTCAGATAATATGAATTATTTCTCCGATAATGGAAAATCTTTCGTAGTGACAATTATTGAAACAACAAGAATGTAAAATATCAACTCAAAGAATTATTGAATCAATAAAATAAAATATCTTGATAAGAATTACTGTGTAACAATTATTGAGTAGTGCCTTCTTACATAAGAATCAATAATTGGTGCAATACTGCAGCCATCGCTTCAACAACGCCAGACATCGTGTGTTTTAACCACCGGTATTCCAACAAGATAATTCAGAACAACTACGCAGCTTATTTATAAATAACTTATACTTGTCGCTTTCTTCATCCAATCGCTTTTTGTTATGGGACCCACAAAAGACTACGCTCATCGTCATTTAATATTCCCAAGCGGAAGAATATTCCACGACCAAACGAATATTCCCCGACAACAATGAATATTTTATAACCACTTGCTTATTTGAAATATTTGCGTATTTTACCCATAACTAACCACATTAATCAAATTAACCCTTACTATTTCAAAATAATAAATAGAGAAAATTTAATTTCATTAATAATAAGTTGGGGTCTTACAACCTCCCCTCCTTATGAAATTTCGTCCTCAAAATTGACGTACGTACCTGGTGTTTCGAAAAGGTGAGGATACCTTGCTTTCATTCTCGTTTCCAACTCCCAGGTCATTTTCTCAATAGCATGGTTCCTCCACAAAACTTTAACTTGTGGTATGACCTTTGTGCGTAGGACATGCTCTTTTCTATCCAAGATCTTGACAGGTACCTCTTCGTACGTTAAGTCTTCGGCTATCTCGTCCGGTTCTAACTCAATAATATGGTTCGGGTCGTCCACATATTTACGTAACATCGATACGTGAAAAACGTTATGAACACGCGACATACTTGGCAGTATAGCGAATCTATAGGCCACAGTTCCTACTCGATCGAGGATTTCAAATAGACTAATAAATCGAAGGTTTGAGCTTTCCTCACATCGCCAATTCTTGCTTTTGGAATAACAACTTCTTGTACCTCCTTCTTCATATTCATCAGCTCCGGTGTGTAGCTTGAACGGTTTTAACTTTATCGATTAAAGTCAGTTCTACTCATATATCATCACGTGAGTCCCTAAAGTCTTTAACTCTATATCTATCATTTGTAAGTTATATGAAATGGGTCTTTGACAATATCACACTCGTACTCGTATACGATCTTTTACTCAACACGTCAGCTACCACGTTCGCTTTTCCAGGATGGTATGGTCAGAACATGTGCCGAATTGAGTCTCCTCTTGAGTTCTTCGAAGCTCTTCCCACATTCCTTGCTCCATTCGAATTTTGTATCTCTACGAGTCAGCTGCGTTAATGGAATAGCAATTCGAGAATATCCTTCAACGAATCTCTGATAATAACAAACTAAGCCTAGAAAGCTATGTATTTCGATTACTGACTTAGGTTTCTCTTAACTATGACTCATATCCCAATCTTGGATAACACGTCACAATGGTACCTATCAGTTACTACCACACAAATATAGCATCCCCTACGGAGAGTCTGGCTTCGGTGCATTCCATAAAGGAAGTCACCAAATAGAGGCTAAGGTACCAAATTCTATAGTTCAATTTTTAACTCCTGAAGTTCAATAGGAGCCATTCGATATGAGATTTTAGAAATGGGCTTTGTACCGGGTTCAAAGTCGATACAAAATTCAATATCACGCTCTGGGAGTAGGCCATGAAATTTTTCAAGAAATACATCAGGAAATTTACTAACAACAGAAATATCATTCAAATCTGACGTATTTTTGTTCAAGTCCATAATCCGTAGGAATCAATAGAAAAACCAAAATCTTTATGATACACGGATCCATCCTCGGTTATTATTGTTGCTCATCGGGACCTGAATCGGAATATCATCCTCGTGCTCGACATCATCCTCGCTCTGCCTTCCCAAATTGTGGCAAGGAACAAGAGAGAGGAACTCATAGCTCACACCTCTTAGGTGCTTTGGCTTAGCGAGGAAAGAGTGAGGTACTTCGCTTGGGATCGCTTAGCTCGTGAAAATCACATGCAAAGATAGGAGAATCACCAGTCTTATTGGCGAATTCCCGCCTCTTTAGCTCCTTTCTCTCGATGTGATTCTTTTGTTCTAGTTGCTCCTCTCTTCTTTCGAGGAAAGTGGGAAACTCAACTCATGAAGCCAGGAGTGGGATCAAGATCGGATGAGTCTTACAAGATAGAGCAACCAAGACTCACCTAAATGAAGAGAGATCTACCGAACACTTATACTCACAACGTGAAACTGTCATTGCAACTTTTTTTTCCATTTTGCCGGCTACCAAATGACACTTAGTGTCTGAAATAAGCTCCTACAGCTACTTCTCCGAAAAAGAGTCATCGTAGGTACTTGTTGTTGCACTAATGATCTAATGATCGAAAGAGACACGGGAATCGAACCTGTGCTTAGGGTTGGAAACGGAGCTAAGAAAGCTTGATATCCGTTTTTCAATAAACGAATGACTTTACGGCTTGATATGAAAGAGTTTGACTTCAATGGTTTGGTTGCTTAAATTCGAATAACAGATTGCTTAGGAATATGAAAACTAGCAATAAATTTGGCATGATGAGTAGTTAACCAATCAATCCCTAAAATCACATCAAAAGCAAGTATCTTTAAAGAGATAAGATCAACAGGTAATGTGATGGTGCCAACTTGGATCAAACAAGATTTATAAATAGTGGATGTAACGAAAGTTTCTCCTAACGGAGTTTCAACAAATAAATCAAAGTCTAATTTCTCAGTAGTCAAGTTCAAATGTTGAGCACAAGTAGGAGAAATAAAAGAATAGGTAGAACCGGTATCTAATAAGGTATAAACTTCGCAAGAATTTATGATTAACTAACCCGTGCTAAATTCGTTTGGGTTACTCGCTAGCCCAGTAAAGAATATTATAACTAAGATAATGTACAACAAATTATCCTTAGTCTTCAACAGGGAAAAATCTGATAGAATACAATAGACAACAAGTTTTAGATCAACAACTGCAGCGGAAACAACAATTCATTAGAAGAGTTAAATAGAGAATAAAATATACTATCTTCTATTTATGAATTTAAAAGTTCATCGTCGATATTTTATCCCTGTAACATCAATCAATATATATCTGGAATCAAATATTCATCTTTGAACTACAGGCCAAAGATATTCATCATTAGTCATGTTCATGTAAACACTGCTCATCTTTGCACTACGGGCCAAAAGATATTCATCGAAATCATTCATCTTTGCACTACTGAGCCAAAGATATTCATCGAAAATCATTCATCTTTGCACTACATGCCAAAGATATTCAAATATATCATCATTTAGGACCGAGGATGATGGAAAATATTTTAAAGAAAACGAATCCAATGAAACAAAAGAACAAATATTAAGGATTAAGTACTTTACACAATCCAAGTTCAAAAATACTTCATAAATAACTAGAGTGGAGTAAAATTCAAGAATGAAGACCAAAACATAGATCCAATCAAAGATAGGAATCATAATGACAATCTTGGACACGTAAAAGAAAATTTAATTTTTCCGTGAATATTGTCGTATTCGTGAATAATTAATGATACGTGAATAGTAACTCCGATACTAAAAGATAGAAATTTCACAAAAAAAATCATCATGCTTAAATGAATAGTACTCGTGAATAGTAACTCGTGAATAGTAACTCATGAATAAGAACTCATGAATAGTAACTCGACATGAACAAGTTCCAAATTTGATAAAAAGTTCCAACCAATATTTCAAGATAAATGATATTGAAGAAATAATATCACTTACGAAGAAAATAACATCCCTTACCTCTAAAAGACTTCTGACTGGAATACTGAATATATTGCAGAAGGAAACTCACACCGTATAGAAACACTCAAGGTATCAAAATACTCACAAGAATACGCTCGATAATATAGAGAGAGAAAGAGAGAAAACTTTAATTTCTGGTGTGATTTTCAATTCTAACCTATGCACCCTATTTATAGAAAATTGCTTAGAACATCAAAGCACAAAATTGAATATAATAATATTATATATAAAACAAATTCCTACACCCACTTTGAAATCTGGTTTCAACCACCTAGCACATGTTATAGATGCCCACAAATATTTCAAAAACGTTTTTCTTTTAAAACATAAATAAAACTTCCAAAATTCAATTATTCTGGAACTTCGGAATTTCAATAATTCATAATAAATAGCCCTTTTATCAGAAAAATTCAAACCACATGTCGCTTCCATAGAAAATTCCATTATCTACAACTTTGCAGAAGAAAAGTTTTCCAAATTCCAAACAGAAATTGACCGAAATCCATAAACGGACGATTTTACAGGCTATAATCAAATTTCAGTCAAGAAATGGGGTCCACCGACACACAAAACATGTGTTAAACATTTATTGCAATAAAAATACTCTTCCTCCTCATATACTCATATATCCCACATTCATTGTAAAAATATCACCATTATTATATTATTAAAATATAATAATATATTTAAATAAATTATTTTATCAGAAAAAGATAAAATATCAATTTTTTAACAATTGTCACTTTAAAAATTTTCTCCATCTATATCCACATAAAATCAATATTTTTCTCATCATATAAATCAATAATTAATTATTCACAAATAATATTACGTAATCACAAGATCTTGGCAACTGTGCCATTCCCGAGAAAGAGGGGCTTTCCAATAAGGATTTCTCCTTACTAACGGCCACAGCAATTAGGTGACCAAACCTCTCCTTGTATGTAATTTTCTAGACATTGCCAATAATGTTATCTAATAATATTATTCAGATAATATGAATTATTGTCTCGATAATGGAAAATACTTTGTAGTGACAATTATTGAAACAACAATAATATAAAATATCAACGCAAACAATTATTGAATCAATAAAATAAAATACTCGAAAGAATTATTCGTAACAATTATTGAGTAGTGCCTTTTTACGTAAGAATCAATAATTGGTGCAATACCGTGTCTTCTTTGTAACACAACGCGTATTATCGTATTTTAACCACTGTGTATTCCAACAAAGATAATAGTGAATAACTACGCTGCTTATTTATAAACAACTTATACTTATCGCTTTTCATCCAATCGCTTTCCGTTATGGGACCCACAAAAGATCAAGGCCGTCAGCATTTAATATTCCAGCGGGAAGAATATTCCACGACCAAACGAATATTCCCCGACAACAATGAATATTTTATAATCACTTGCTTATTTGAAATATTTGCGCATTTTACCCATAACTAACCACATTAATCAAATTAACCCTTACTATTTCAAAATAATAAATAGAGAAAATTTAATTTCATTAATAATAAGTTGGGGTCTTACATTTGTATAGTAAAATCTTTTAATATAAAACAGAATACTTTTATAAAGTTATCAGTTTTATTAGACAATAATTAGAATATATTATATTTTATTATGCATAGTGTTTGCATAGTGCCTGCATAGTAAAATCATTTATAAAGTTATTCGTTTTATTAGATTATAAATAGAATATATTATATTTTATTTAAAAGATTTTGCTTTAAATATGGACCGTCGATTAAAATAAATCAATCTGACCGCTTCATGAGTTAGTTACTATGCAGTCCATTTTTCTATAAATAGAAGCTCATTCATTCATTAATTCTTACGAATTCACTGAAACTCTAGAGAGAGAAACTATTGAGAAAAAGAATTAAAGTGTTCTGCTACTTCACTTCTTTCATATCTAGTACTCTTCTTTCTAAGGTAGAGAATATTATTTGTTGTACTCATAAGGGGTATTCTTTCATTCTTATTCATGAAGAGAACTTATGTTATTCCATTCTTTATTATTCTGTTGGAATAACCTGTATACGCGGGATACCCTATACTTGGTGAAATTCTTTTGTTATTCCATTCTTTATTATTCATTTGGAATATCCTCATGCATGCGCTTTTACTGGGACCGGTTCCGTTATTTATTATTTTGTTAGAATATCCCGCTTGGTCTTGAATTTACTTTGACTGGGTTCCGTTATTATTATTCTGTTGGAATAACATGTCTATGCGAAGTACCGCATGCATGGTGATTTCTTTTGTTATTTTATTCTTTATTATACTCAGTTGGTTAAAGTTTTGACTTCTATACTCCATGAAATTAGTGAAATATCATTGATATTTGCGCTTCATCCAGTATCTTTTCATGAAAATATTCTTCTGAGCATTCTTGAAATTTTCTCTACAAAGAAGTATCATGTTGACAATTTGGACGTTATTAGTTCCTGGATAAATTAATTCTTGAACTTGTTTTTATTGAATTATTATGTCATTGTCATCATCCTCATGTTTATATTATGTTGAAAGTCATCTGTGGCCTGTAGTGCATAGATGGACTTGGTATGATTATGACCAGGGATTATTCGGTATAATCATGGCCAGTAATGTTACAAATGATGTGGAAAAAGTCCTAATTGGCCCGTGGTGCATTGATGGGCGCTTTTGGTATGATTATGGCTATGGATTCTCTTTGGTCAGTAGTCAAAAGATGAATTGTTTTATGGCATGATCAGGACCGTTGATGAAAACATGATTATTCTTGGCCAGTAGTGCATGGATAATTCGTGGTCGTGATACTAAAGAATATCCTTGGCTGTAGTGCAGGGATGATTCGATGATGTGGATTATTTATAAGCTGAGTCCCAGTGATAAAAGTGATGAAAAACCTTTTAAATCATTGAAGATAGTAGATTTTATTCCCTACTTGACTCTTTTAATGGATTGCTTGTTCCGCTGCAGTTAAACTTGATAGTTATTATTTTTTATCAGTTTAACACTGTTGAAGGCTAACGATAAATTATTCTGCATTATCTTAGTCATAATATTTCTTACTGGGCTAGTTGAGCTCACCCTTTCTTTCACTGTTCTGTTCAGGAAGTGAGAACGTAGCTGGGACTAGTCGGGGAACAGAGTGATGGTCCTAGATGAAGCTGGAGTAATGGAAGAAAATGTAGCATTTGCTGATAAAGAGGAATGCTCAAGCCCTGTGGCTAATCCTCAAAGTAGTTACTCTGCTGATGAAGAAGAGATTCAAGTTGACCTAACTCCATCCCCAAATGCAACTGCCCCAACATGCCCTGATAATGGGTCAGACAATGCTGTTTCAAGAGAAGAAGAACATGCCCCTTTCAATCCTGAAAGCCACCATGATGGCTCAAAAGGTGATAAGTCCAATGAAGAAGGGTCTGCCCCTTCCCTTGCTGAACCCCAAGGAAGCTCATCTGATGAACCAAAAGCTTCTGAGTCTGAAGAGGAAGAAGAGTCCGACTCTCCCAAAATTGAACCTCTAAGAAGAAGGAAGAGCTACAGACTGCAAACCAAATTTGCCTCTAAAAGGAGCAGTAATCACTCCAATGCTATCATTGAACTAAGTGATGATGAGTTTGTATTAAAGGATGAAAGTGCTAAAGATGGAACTAGTGCTGAAGAAGATGAATCAGAGGAAGATCTTGTTGAAGAAGGTTCTGAAAATGAAATACAGCAAAAAGGATTCACTATTGGAAATGATCAAGATGGTTCAGGCTCGGAAAAAGAAGAAATGGAGAATGATTCCAATTCTGAAAATCAGGAATCAGAGGAATCAGAACTCTATCCTGTCCTCTCTCCAGCAAGATTCACCAGGAGGATAGTGGTAGAAGTCTCAAATGAACCACCAGAAAGATGGGTGAACCATGGAGATGAGCAACTCAAGGTGGTAAGAATGACTACCTTTGATATAGCTAAAAACTAGAATAACATTGAGCTAGACTGCACGACCATTCTCTATAATCCTGATGACTTGCTAATGAGATGGTTCTTCCAAAGGATGCCATGGCTAAAGTCCTATACTGAAAAGGATGGAAGCTACTTTAGCTGGTGCTACTCTCACTTTCCAAGCATAGAGCTGGTGGCACAAAACTTCCCAAGGGTAAAGTGTTTTGCTACAAAGATGATCACAAACTAGCCCCACTTCAAAATCTATCTCCATGCTGGAAATCACTATATCCCCTACGATCGTAGAATGGACTCTGAAGGAAGAAGGATCATGACCAAGGAGATGATCATAGAGTTTGTTCACTCTACTGCTGATGGTGTTCAAGATCAAGATAAGAAACCTCCATCAGCTCGAGCACTACTATCTGACATTCCTTTATCCTCAATCAGTGATTGGAACTCAACAATTCTTCAGATTCTCAACACCATCGAAAATCTGTCCAAGGATGCAGATCGTAGAGTTCAATCTAATGCTCGACAGGAGACTGCTCAACCAGATGATCAAGTATATGTGGACCAGAGTGATGAAAACTCGATGAATCGAAAGTGAGAAAATATCTCTATTTCTTCAAGAGTCACGTGTTTCGACAACAATGCGGGAGATATTTCATTCCAGAACAAACTTTAAGCTACTATGGTTGATGTATCTCTCAAACTCAAAGAAAGAGATGACATCTATCTAAGGTTATGCATGATCTGATGATCAGAAGGCAGAAGCTCTACGAGCATAGAAGGCCAGTGAAGAGCAAATCCAAGCCCTCTCTGATAAGATTGACGACATGAAGCAATCTTTCTCAGTGCAACTTGAGCTAGGCCAACAGGAACTCAAGTTTGAAGTTGCTAACTCCTCCTACCTGATGGAGCAGCTCATGACCAACATGAAGCAGCTCTCCCAAATGATTAATGACAAAAAGGGGGAAAAAAAGAGGCATAGAAAGAGGCAGAGCAAGAGGCATTCGAAGAAGAGCAGAAGGAAAGGAGAGAAGAAGTCAAAGAAGAAGATAGCAGAAGAAGAGGCAGAGTCATCTTTGAGGGGGAGCCAAAGAATGATGAACCTATGTATGCCGAAGCTGAGGGGGAGCTAGAAGGAGAAGAGAAGCATACATCTGAGGGGGAGCAAAGCAAAGCAGGAAAGTCATATCTCAAGGGGAATAGAAGAAAGAAAGCCAAACAGATGATTAGCTGATCAGCAGAATCCTGGAAATATACATGGAGCCAAAAGAGGTACATCTCTGACTAGTTAGGTATGTTCTGGATCCAGGATGTAAAATGTCAGTGTATTAAATTCCATATCATTATAAATGACATTTATGATTATCTGTTTAGAAATATAGCTGCTCACTGTATATAAGATTCATTCATAACATGTATATGCACTTATTGTTTTTGTCATAATCAAATAGGGGGAGATTGTCAGGAATAAGCATGTGAATGTTATTCCTATTTATATATGATTTGATTATGATATATATGAATGAATATGCAAGTATGCTTGCATTAAGAAAAGCTGTAAAGTCCTTTGATAGATAATAGAAACATGTGTACAAGGACTTAGAATGAATTGATCAAGTATGTTAGGTTTATCCTGCATAAGCAAAACAACTTCGTAAAGTCCTTAAAAAGAAATGATGTATAAGGACTATAAACATAGAAAGATCAAGCATGTTAGGTTGATCTGATGATGTAATAGATAGGCTTTTCTGATCGTCGAGCACTGCACCAGAAATCGAAGTCTTCCAGGAGAGTCAAGGAAAACTCGAGAGCTGTCGAGGCAGAATCGTAGTCTGCAAGATAGTAGATCTCGGAGTTCGTAGACTGCCAGGAGAAACGATGAAGGATCATAGTATGTCGAGTAGAACTTCCTCGGAGCCGAAGTCTGCTGAGGAAGTCATGTTCAGAATCGTAGAGACAGCCTGCCTACGAGCCGACCGAACATCCGCCGAAGCCAAGTCAGAAACGTAGACTACACTCGGAGTCGTAGAGTCTACTGATGTCGAAGACAAGTCAAGGATCGTAGACTACACTTTGAGTCATAGAGTCTATTGATTACATGCAGAGATCGTAGTCGAGCAAGACCAGATGAAGACAATAAGCACAAGGCAGAAATCATAGAGTGTCAAGATTTGATATCGGAGTCGTAGTGTCTGCACAACCAAAACAGAATCGTAGAGTGCAGAACTACGACCTCAACAGATGTGCTCACAATGCCAAGGAAGAATCGTAGAGCAAATACGATTCTCAATAAATGAGCACTCCCAGAATATCCAAAGGAATGAAGCCTCTGGTTGGCACTGCATAGATACATCCCACCTGAAGAAAACTAGAGAGCACTCAACGAATGACATGTAAACTAACAGAAGATCTAAGCACCAACCCAATAAGCATCAAGATTGATTTGTGAATCCATTCGAGATGAAGTCTTCCACAAAGAGATTATAAGAAGACTTGATGAATCGACTAAGGAAAAGTCGAAGAAGTCGCGATGGTGTCAAGCGAGATGAAGACAACGATCTTGGAAGCTACCAGGATCGTAGTGTTTGCCAAACAAAGAAAGAACTGATGGAGTGCATACAGGGATACTGGACAGCTTCTGAAGAACAAGGCTAAAATGATTAAGCATTGGGTCAACCCATTGATGATAAGTGAACGGGAGATCACAAGGAGCTGGACACGCCACAAATCTGAAGTGTCTTGCTATTCAGAAGGGGCAGAACAAAGAAGTCAAGCCATCAATATCTGAGAGCTGTTGAGGCAAACAGAAGTGTTGAAGCACTGCACAAGAGAAGGAAGATGTGTTCTATATTGAAGATCCAATCAACACTCTTCAAGATCGTAGTGTTGTCTCTACCAGTCAACAAGGCACTACGATCAGGTCCATGAAGACATGCATCAGAATCGTAGAGTTCGAATAGCTGAAGACTGAAGCATTGGCAACGGTTCAATCTAAAGGGTAATATTCAGACAAGAGCTTATTGAGAGCATCGATGCAAAAGGACAACCTCTGATTGAGAAATTAGAAGGAGGAAATAAAGTCTTCGACCAGCCCAAGATATTAAAGTAACATCTCTGATGGGGTAGGTGAAACAATGAGAATCGCAATTAGGTAAAAAAGTATGACATGTCACATCAGCAGTCTACCTCAGTCAACTCGAGATCTATGAAGTTATTTGAATAGCTTTCAATGGCTAATTTCCAACGGAAGGATTGGGAAGGAGTATAAATTAGCAAGAGCTTCAAAGATCGAGGGTTGCTGGAGTTGCTGAGTTTGGAGTAACGGTGGACTATTCTAAACCACGTAAGATAGTGAGTCTGAAGGTTCACTCTACGACCCACCAAGAACACTCAGAGACATACAAAGAAAGAAGTAGAAGTGAGAGTTCTACAGTGTAGAAGTAAGAGTTCTACTACATGAAGAGTGTTCTGAACTGCCAAGAGAAAGAAGAGCGTCATGTCATCTTGGTGTCTATTATGGGAATTCTCTAAGTACCATAGAGAAGAGCCCACAGTCATCTTAGTAAGTCCATCATGAGAAGGCATCAAGTATGTAATAACTCGAGATTTTCTATATAAAATAAATAAGAAATTTTGCGTATAATTTTTTTTTATTTAATGACGAGACTAAGTGTCAAGTAAAGTGAACGATAAATGCGAATACATTTATTACTTGAAAAATTAGAAATAATTTTGGAATTATTAATTACCACAAATTATATGGTAATAAATTTCTGTAAGCTGAAATATTTTTATTAATTATTTTTCATGAAAACATGATTGAAAATAATATATGAAGTGATAATTAGATTTATATAATAAATATTTTATTATATGAATTGTTCATAATATTTAAGTTAATTATTTTAACTTGATTATTGATCTTTGTGTAACGAAGAATAAGTCGGACATGAGATCCAAATCTGGATTGGGATTGTGATCAAGAGATGAGAATAATAATATTATATTATTTATATAA
Source organism: Panax ginseng (assembly GCA_020205605.1). Lineage (NCBI taxonomy): Eukaryota > Viridiplantae > Streptophyta > Magnoliopsida > Apiales > Araliaceae > Panax > Panax ginseng. The sequence goes on from CM035140.1 coordinate 128,944,866, forward strand.
TGATTTTACAAATTACCATAATTATGTAATTGGGTATGTGCGACACGATAATATTGAAGCAATGACTACCAATTAGGTCATAGCATATTACCGTCTTTGTGAAACCCTAATTATTAAACTCGGTTATGGGATATCTCTCGAGTAGTACGTGTGTATATGAAGTTCTTGTGAATAAGAATATCGGTAATTAGAAGAAACCCTAATTATCGTTGTTGTATGTCGATAATTAGGACAAACCCTAATTATTATAACCCTAATGGTTGAAATTAGAAACCGTGAACGAATCGTGTTAGTAACATACACACAGATAATTAAAGAACCACTAATGGTCAATTAGAAACCCTAATTGATGACGCTGAGAAACCCTAATTTTAATTCACGGGTTTAATTTTGATGTTATTGTATAAGTGTTTTAATTTACCAAAGGATAGAAGTTAATTGGTAAAATTATAAGAATTAAATCTAGTGATTAAATATTACATTTAATTGCCTTGTACAAGATTGCCCATACACTCTTAAACAAAGCCCAACCATCACCCATAACAAATCGAAAGCAAGAATCAAGAATTTTTGGCAAAAGGATATAAGAACACTAAACCTAGAAATCCTTTGATTCGATGTTATTTGATGCAATTGATTGTTTAAAGTTGTGTAATAGAATGTTAATTGATGATATGGGTTGATAAATCAAAGACCCATAGCATCAAAGTGCACAATTTGAAGATTTAAGCAAGTTGGAAAAACCGAATTACATTATTTTTTTCACCAAATGTCGAGGCCATAACTCTTTGCTCGATCATGAGTTTTGTTCTTCAAAAGTTTATATGTGTAGCCTGATATGTGGTCTTTAATCTGCAAAAAGAATCAAGTCCATATCATGTATAGATTAGAAGTTATAGATGGTCAAACATGGTTGACCGATCATGATAAACTATTTTTGGGCAGTCTGTAATGGGGGCATTCTCGTCCACTTTTTGTGCTTTAAAAGGTCTGAGCTTTTGATATGTTGTATTGCACTGAGTTAGGAAGCCATAGGCTTTGGAATGACCTCATTCCAACCTCGGATGAGGGAATTACGGTGATTGGAAGGAAATGTGTCAAATTTCTCAAAACTGAAAGTCAGCAGCGGGATGTGCTATTCGGGACACTGTTTCAATCAGTTAATGTTTCCAAAACCTTCTAGACTCTTGGTATGTTATAGTACACCGAATAAGCTTTCCATAGACTCCGAAACGGACTAAATCCGATATCGGAGGAGAGAGTTATGACATTTCAAATTAGTAGTGTCAAAACTTCTCAACAAGTGCGGTGCAGTCCATTTGAACGGAATTTCTGGGCTGATGTGTTCGGAATTTGGAAATGGTCAAAGAATAAAAGTTGTAGCCCCAGAAGTTAGCTTCGCGTGGGCTCAAGAATCGCTCAAATATGTTTTAAAATGAAAGAGTTATGACTTTTTTAGCGAAAGAGGGTAAAGCTGAAACGAGATTGAAAACTGTTATGAACGTCCACTTTTGACGCACTGTTTGGGCTACCTAATGAACCCGAATTGGGTAATTCGTATTTTTTAAAAATAGTCTTACATACCATGTATAACATATCCAAAAATCAGATTAATCGAGTTATATGAACAATGCGTTAGAAAATCGCAAAGTGAGCTATTGAAAAATTAGTATAAACCAAGTCCCACATCGACTAAATTGAGAACTTCCCATTTTCTAAACCTATAAATAGAAGGGCTTGGCCTTTGTTTCATTCACCAACAATAAGGCCTCCAATTTTTGAGAAAGGCTTTGTTGTGGGAGAACTTTTTATAAAGATCTCCTTAGTTAAATTTTGGCGTGGAAATGCGTATTCAGTCTGTGGAATTCGTATTTCCGGGTATGTTTCTTATTTAATTTTTGTAATGTTATTATTTTTAATTGTTAGTTAAAGTTTGAATTTTTGAAGTTTAGTTAGTGTTGTTAATAAACTAGTTAGTTTACTATGTTTATTTTGACTTGGAATTGATTATGTAAATGAGTTATTTGTGATGACTTTTAATATTTTGTGATGAATTTCATTAATTAATAATTATTAATGATATTAAAGTTATTTAATGATTATATTAAATAATTTTGTTTAAAAATGATTTTAATATTATAAAAATCATTTTAAATGAAAATAAGGTATTTAAAAATATTTTAAGTTATAAAATATAACTTTTAATATTTAAATGATAATTTCATTAATAATTAAATATTAATGATATTAAGATAATATTAATGATATTTAGTTTATTTAATGATTAATATTAAATAAATAGTTTAAAAATGGTTTTACTTATTTAAAACCATTTAAAGAGGATATTAAGGATTTAAAAATATTTTAAGTTATAATTAATGACTTTTAATATTTGGATAAATAGTACATTAATATTTAAATATTAATGGTAATTATTTAGGTAATATAAATGTTTTAAAATAGTTTGAGTTATTATAAATAACTTTTATATTTTGGAAATGGTTTCATTAATTGTTTAGTATTAATTAAACTATTAATGATAATGGAATTGTTTAATGTTTAAATCATTTAATTATGATTCCGATATTTGAAAGTTATAATGAACCAAACTAGTGACTTGAGAACCGATTATGAAGTTACGAATTTGAAGAAGAACACCTATAGTAACGCTTATATCACTATAGGCCCTTTAGTGAATGATTTGAATTATTTTAAATGTTTCAATTTAAAATTGCGAAAATGATTAAAAATAAGATGTCCGATATTTACAGATGTTGAGGTATAGAATAAGAGTCTTAGACTCGGTATTTACAAATAAAAGTCATCGATGCACCGCAAACAAATGTCGAACCTTATAAAAAAAAGAAAAGACTCTTTGTAAGAGCATGTATGAGATATTTGAAAAATGTATAAAAATATTTCAAGTATAGAATAGGAACTAAAAGTATGATCACCGTGATTATGTGAGTAGACTATGTCTTGTTGTAATAGATAATTACTATGTGTTAAGATATATTGTTCTAATCGAACGAATGATCCGATTATTGATAGGTTGTGATAAAGAGATAAAACCTAAGTTGAGATTTGTAATCAAATGAATCGAGTAAGTATCCTACCTTTGCATTTTCTTTATGCAATGGACATGAGTAAGAAGTTTCGAATTATTCTATTCTGTCTGACAGTTATATACGCTTTGATTATCAACATGTTAGCTCGATATATATATTCATTAAGTTGATTTCTAAATGGTTATACAAGTGTCCCCACTTGGATAATCATAGCATTTATTCACATGTTGATATACCTTTGTCAATTACCCGTATACATATATGTTGAATTACATATTATTGTTGAGCAAGATTAAAACCTTCTGGTTTGGAACCGAGCATGTATGAACATCCCTATATGGGAAGATTTTTACTGCAAGGCGGATAGAGTGAAGCGATGAATTTCGTTCAAGTTATATAGTATTGATCAATACATGGTACAACGGGGCTGATCACCCTCCGTGCCTGTAAGTTATGATGGTTTGCGGATGGATTTCTGCTAAACCTTTTCAAAAATGAAAAGAATGTTCATAGTATGTTTCTTAAACCCTATTCAAGGGTAGAGTCAGAGCCAAATTTAAAGAATTTGAAAGAGAGTTGTTATGTGAATTTTTTATCAGTACAGATTACTTCACAACTTTCAATTCGTTGTAGAAGTGTTATGTAAAGAGAATATTTATATTCTTTCAAACTTATATATAATTGCTATTACTTCTTTGGCACTTAAATGCTCATCCTTGCTTAAATTAAATGTTTTCGAGTTATGTATGAGCAACTCAAGGCTCGAGTACGCAAAGGAAAAGGAAAGGCGATCGAATAAGTGTGTATTATGAGTTAATGGTTATAGTTGTATTGGTATCTATTCAAGTATTGTAAGGAATGTATTTAAAGGTCACGTACCTGGGGAAGTAAACTTTGATGTATGTAAATTAAGTTTGAATGTATTATTATTTAGTATTATTCAGCTTAAAGAAATGGTATCGTGGAGAACCGAGTTCGGGTTTCAAGTACCTGGATTTGGGGTCGTCACAAAGTATCAAGAAGGGAGATCACAAACGCCATCATGGTGGCAAATATGAGAAAGTTTCTAAGTACCTAGCAGAAGAGCTTACAGTCATCTTAGAAACCAATCATGTGTAGCCATCACGTATCAAGAGGAATGATCTTCAAGACAGTTCATCAAGGGATCATTAGAGGAGGTTGAGTAACTGAAGAAGCTGAGCATCATGCAACACTCAACTACAGTTCAAGGATGATCACGCCAAGCTGCTAAGTATAGAAGATGTTCAAAGCATAGAGACATCTTTGCATCTCAGCACCAACTCCAACAAACAAACAAATAACTCAACAAGAAGCCAGGGCCTGAGGGGTCCTTGTCCGGAGGGACTAAACGAAGTTCCAAGCCTGCTGGGCTTGAAGAGTTCCTAGGGAACTAGAGAAGTTCCAAGGCTACTGGCCTTGAAGATTTCTTAGTGAACTGAAGTCCCAAGGCTGCTGGCCTTGAAGGAATCGTAGTGATTCAGGGTGCTGTCCTTCCTTAGTGGAAATCCTGCTAGTTGAAAGCAGAAGAGTGGATTAGGAGCTTGAGTCTTTGAACCACTTAAAACCCCTTGTGTCTTTTACATTATGTCATTTACATTACGTCTATTAACTGCTATAACTGCTATGTATGTTTTAACTGCTTACCATTAAACTAACTCTACGAACAATGTATGTATGATTATGAATATATCAATGAAGGGTATCTTTTACTTATTCCGCTGTGCTTGAAAAGATTCTTATGTTTGTCATATGCTAAATAATTAGCAATACAAAATAAACCAGAAAAATATTTGAAATTAAAAAGGATCTATTCAACCCCCCATTCTAGATCTATTGTGCCTACTGGGAACTAACAATTATGACCAGGGATCATTCGATATAATCATGACCCGTAATGTTACAAATGATGTGGTAAAAGTCCTCATTGGCCTGTAGTGCATTGATGGACATTTGTTGGTATGATTATAACCAGGGATTATTCGGTATAATCATGACTATTGATGATTACATGAATATCCTTGGCCCGTAGTGCAGGGATGATTCGATGAAGTGGTTTATTTAATAAGCTGAGTCTCAGCGATAAAGTTGATGAAAAACTTTTTAAATCATAGAAGATAATAGATATCATGCTCTACCCGACTCTTCTAATGGATTGCTTGTTCCACTGCAGTTAAACTTGATGTTTATTGTATTTTATCAGTTTAACACTGTTGAAGGCTAACGATAATTTATTCTGCATTATCTTAGTCATAATATTTCTTACTGGGCTAGTTGAGCTCACCTTTTTGCTTTCATTGTTCTCTTCAGAAATGAGAACGTGAGTCGGGACTAGTCGGGGACAGAGTGATTGTGATGCGAGATGGTGGCTATAGTAGTCCTCACTATTTTATGAAATAGTGTGATAATAAATGTAATGAGGACTTCATTTGAGTTTGAATACATCTATGAGATAATATTCGTAAAAAACTCTAAGTTCTGTTTGTTGTTGTATTGTATAAAAGAAGTTTGTATTTAATTTATGTACCATGTATTTGGCGACTCAGAATGGGTGATGTATACCTATTTTGGGGGCGTCACAATGTATGTACAGACTGTACCTGTACATACATGTTTTGTTATATGAATCCAAATCGCACCAAAAATACTGTATTATGAAAAAAAATTCTTGTTCCATAAAATATTAAACTTTTTTTTAGTTGTTTTAAAAAAAATAAAAAAAAATCCGTATTTTAGTACCGTGAAGGAGTTCGTACCTGATCCGGACTATATATATATATATGCTGCCAACGTATATGTCAATTTTTTGATTGTCATTACGTGGATAATGATTAATGATAATCTTTTTAGAGAGATGTGTAATAAGTGAGGTTCTCTTATAATTCTATTCATTTTATATATTATTATATTTCACAATTTTAATTCAGTATAAATTTATCACAATACAGAGCAATACTCTACTAGTAAAGATGGAACAAATTATTTGGCACAAAAGGTTGTATGATCGATAGCCTGGTAGGTAATGGAAGGACATTCCCATTTAGTAATTTAATAGGTAGCAACAATACAAATTAGTCAATGTCATTCACATTTACATGCATGTTAATAGTAAGAAAAGTCTTCATTATTATTGTAAGACCCCAATTTTTTATGAATACAGATTTAATTTTCTTTATATATTATTCCAAATAGTAAGATGTTGATTTAATAAATGTTATAGTTGTGGGTGATATGTGCAAATTATATAAAGTAAACAGTTGTTGAAAAATATTCGTTTTGTCATGAAATATTCTTTCTGTCGGGAATATTATATTCGGTAAAGTACGACGGCGCCGAAATAACCAATCATTTGTGGACCCCAAAACGGAATAACTGTCGGATATAAAAAGTGATAAAAATTAGTTTTTACAAATTGGCGGCATAACTTTTACCTTTAACTTCTAAAATACCTAGTGATAAAAGTACAATAATACGCATTATTCCAAAATAGTACGCAATATTTCTGATTAATGATTCTTACATAAGAAGTCACTGAGTATTTCATTCAATAATTTCTACAGTATAAACTGCATAGTCTTTCATATTATTGATTCAATAATTGCTACAGTGATAATTGCATATTATTTCATATTATCGATTCAATAATTGTCACAGTAACAACTGAACAATATTTCACATTATTAAATTAATAATTGTCACAACACTGTGACGCCCCCAAAATAGGTCCATCATTAATATTTCATTCATGTAATACCCATCAACAGTTCTTTGTTGTACCCAAGACAAAAGAACTTTCATCACCCGTCTTCACTTGAACCACCAAAGATTATAGTTAAATTCACAATTCATGTTTATAATAATGTAAATCAACAGTTTCTCCTTGCCACAAAGACTTCATAGAACTTTCACTTAATATCCTTGTCAAAAAGGCTAAGACACTCAATAATCATATCGTCTTTACACTCTACACCAAAGACATTCAAATGTAACAACAATGATCATGATCATACTAATCAATTGTCCATCTTTGCACTACAGGCCAAAGATATTCAACTGTAATATCAATAGTCATGATAATACCAATCAATTGTCTATCTTTGCACTACGGGCCAAAGATATTCAACTGTAATATCAATGATCTCAAGATCGGTGCCAAAGGACTACTAAGGTTCGAGGGAAGGATTTGGGTTTCATCAGTATCTGAAATTAAAGACGAAATCTTGACTGAAGCTCATAACTCAAGATATTAAATTCACCCGGGAAGTACGAATATGTATCAAGATTTACGACATCATTTCTGGTGGTTGAATATGAAACGAGATGCTGCAGAATGTGTCGCAAAATGCTTGACATGTCAAAAAGTCAAAGCCGAGCATCAGAGACCAGGTGGATTACTTCAACCATTGGAAATACAAGAATGGAAGTGGGAGCATATCACAATGGATTTTGTGGTAGGTCTTCCAACTACTCAGAAAGGGTACGATGCAATTTGGGTATTAGTGGATAGGATTACGAAATCAGCACACTTTTTGCTGAAAAATATTAGATTCAATCTTGATCAGTTGGCAAAGTTGTATGTCAAGGAGATCGTTTCGAGACATGGAGTTATATTGTCAATTGTGTTAGACAAAGATCCGTGATTCACGTCAAACTTTTGGAAAGGACTATATGAATGCATGGGAACACAGTTGAGAATGAGCACGACGTACCATCCTCAAACAAACGGCCAAAGCGAACGAACAATTCAGACGTTAAAAAATATGCTGAGAGCGTGCATTATGGATTTCAAAGGAAATTGGGATGATCACTTACCGTTGACTGAATTCGCCTACAACAAAAGTTACCATGCAATCATTGGCATGCCACCTTACGAAGCATTATATGGCAGAAAGTGCAGAACTCCACTGTGCTGGGATGAAGTTGGTGAACGTTAACTGTTAGGATCAAAACTGGTACAGCAGACCGCTGAGGTTGTCAAACTCATCATGTCAAGATTGGTAGCTGCTCAAGATAGGCATAAGAAATATGCTGATCAACACAGACAAAATTGCGAATTTGACGTTGAAAATTTTGTTTTCCTAAAAGTTTCTCCTTGGAAGGGGAAGATCTGATTTGGTAAGAAAGGAAAGCTAAGCCCAAGGTTTATTGGACTCTTTGAGGTGTTGCGAAGAGTAGGTGAAGTGTCTTACGAGGTAGCTCTATCTCCAGAATTAGAATATGTTCAAAATGCCTTTCATGTTTCGGTGTTACTACCGTATAAACCCGACTACAAACATGTGATCGTTACAGTTCAATAAAGATTTATCTTATGAGGAGATTCCTATCCAGATAGTTGACATGAAAGAACAAGTGCTCAAGAATAAAGTGATACCTTCTGTGAAGGTGATATAGAGGAACCATAATGCCGAAGAAGCTACGTGAGAACTTGAAGACAAAATGATGAAGAGCTATCCAGAGTTATTTGTTTGATCCGTGTCTTCGATTCTAGGGACATAATCTTTGTAATGATGGAAAAATGTGATGAATGAATTATTTGAGTTGTGATTCTAGGGAAAAAATCCTTGTAAGGATGGAAGTATGTAACAATCCAGAATTTTAATTATAATTTCAAATATTTATTGAATTAAATAAATATTTTAGTTGATGTATTATTGTTAAATAAATATTTATTTAATTTGATTGCTTATTAGTTAAATAAATAATTCATGAGTTGTTGGGAATTAACATAATTAAGGTAATATGTTAATTAAGTTGATAATTGGTAATTTGGTATTTTGAAGTTAATTAAAATAAAAGAGTGATGAATTAAGTATTATGTGGTAATATTCTAATTTAATTTAATAATTAAATTAGAGAATTGATAAGGATTAAATGAATTGTTATAATGTTGTTTTAATTTAATTTAGTAATGAAAGTAATGTACTAATTTATTAAATAAAATTATAAGGAAATCATAATTTTGTGGCAATGTGATTATGTGGCAATGTGATTTGATAAGTTGTTATTAACTTTAATTTAATTAAATTTGAATATGGAAATTTAATTAAATATAGTGTGACAACAAACTATATTGTAATTGCGTTTTTAAAATAAGTTAAAAGGAGTTTTAAAAGGGTTTTACCAAACACGGCTTAAGAGCTTGTTAATCCTTATTTTTTAATTTTTGTTTTGTCAAACAAGCCCTAGTGGCTTTTGAATTTAAAAAGAAAAAATAACTAACATCAATTATATTTTACATTAATACATATTATATGTTATACATTTATATTATATTAGTTTTTATATTTTATGTTAAGTTAGAAGAGAGAAAAGAAAGAACAGATGATAGAAAAGAAGAAAATAGAGAGAAAAGAGAGAAGGAAGAAGAGAAGAATTTTATGAGTTTTAGAAAATCAAAGGAGGTTTCTATCATCTGTGTTGCTCAAACAAGAAATTTGAGGTAGTAATTTAACCCTTTTGTTCTTAGTTCTTTGTGTATTTGAATTTTCATAAAAATTTTATGTAATTATTTTTGAGTATGATTGTTGAAAACATGGTGTTATATGTGTTAATGGGTGTTGATAACATGTTTTATACCAATTATTCATGATGTAGAGTAATCAAATTCCGTAGAAACATGTTTAGTATTGAAGAATTTGAATTACAGTGGTATATACATGATATGGCTTATTTAGAATTAAAATTGATGTTCAATTCATGTGGTAAACTATAAATTGTTTATTGGTTGTGAAAATACATGAAGAAACGAAAATAATATGATTTAAATGGACTGTTTTGGTTGTAAAACGAATTCACAATAAATTGTTTCGCTAAGAATGTCTAAAAGTGAGGAAATAGTAAAAATAGTGAATTTAAAGGTTGTAATTTTTATGTTTATGTTGTTTATATGGTTAGAAACATGTTAGAAATATTAGTTTATGTTTCTGTAAACTTATTACAACTTGGGTAAGTTGGACTGGTTGTTAGAAAGGAGCTTTTAGGCCTAATTTGGCTTTCTATTGTGTTTGTTCATGAATGCAAAAATCGATCTTCGGGTACCCCACTTCAAATGAGCGTTACTAGTGTATTTTTTGCCCCCCTAGCAGGGACCTTGCCCCAGCGGGTTTTTGTAGCTCAAAACCCCCTCCCTAGCGGGGGTAGGCAGACTTACCAAGTGTTAGAGAAAATCTGACCAGACATGTTTTACTAAAATGGGCGTAACATTTTCATACGGACTTCGATTGATGCAATTCAAGATAATCCCAAACGAAGACGACTATACCAAAACTTTTGTTCTTGAAGTTTTTCAATTTGATGTCGTTAGTAGGGGTCAAAATGGCCATC